>PVHY01015862.1:0-35041 GCA_004024945.1 Uropsilus gracilis
TAGATAGATAGATAGATAGATAGATAGATAGATAGATAGATAGATAGATAGATAGATAGATAGATAGATAGATAGATAGATAGATAGATAGATAGATAGATAGATAGATAGATAGATAGATAGATAGATAGATAGATAGATAGATAGATAGATAGATAGATAGATAGATAAAAATTTATGTGATATTAAATAATATGTTTGAGAAATTCATTCATATTACTGATAATAGTTATGGTTAATTCATTTATTTTATATAGTATTCCATTATGTTCATGCACTACAACATATTAATCCATTCCACTGTTGATGAACATTTGAGAAATATCTACTTTGGGTTTATTATGATTAGTGCTATACAAAGCATTTTTTTTTTTTTGAGGCGAGGTCTTGCTATTTTTGCCCATGGAACCGCGGGCTCTCGTTGCCCGTGGTACCACAGACTCAAGCAATCCCCAGCCTCAGCTTCCCAGGTACCTGGGATTACAGGCGCACACCACCACGCCCAGCTATTTTTTTTTTTTTTTTTTTTTTTTGGAACTAGGTCTCGCTACGGGCCCCAGGCAGGGTTCGAACCGCGATCCGTAGCCCCGGCCGCTTCATAGGCTGAAGCTTACAAGCACGAGCCACCGTGCCCAGCCTTACAAAGCATTTTTAAATGAAGAAAATAAACATCTTAAAACTTAGAGGTCATTCACAGAGTACTTTGTAAAACATCTTGAGTAAGCTGAAATAACTTTTTCTGTCCTGACTCTCACCTTATATACCTATTAACTTAATTTGTCTACTTGGATATCTTATCTACATTTCAAGCTTTTGTCTAAATCTGCTTTACTTGCAGCCTTTGTCACATCCATTGGCAATTCCATCCTTCTAGTTACTAAACCAGAAATACTAATAATATTTTGACTCCCCGCTTTCTCTCACACTTACAAATAGTAACACTCTACCTTCTAAATAAATCCAGAATCTGACCACTTTATATTATCTCTACTGTTCTCATTTTGGTCCATACATACCACCATCATCTCTAGCTTCTATTATTACAATAATCTTTGGCATTTGCTATTTCCTATGATTTCCCCTCTCCACCAATCTATTCTCATCACAGCAGCTAGAGGGACCCTGAGGCATATTATATTTTCCAAAGGTAGCCACAATATCACCTCCCATCTCACATACACTTTTGCAATGTGACCTTACCATTCCCTAACAAGTAGTGGGATCTAAAACATGTCTAATGAATCTGGGTAGAGCTCTTTGAGATTTGCTTGAAGAAGCAATCTTCTTCACTTTCATGGTTAATGATAACAAACACACAACTTCCACTTGATTCTCTTAGAATGCTCAACTCTGGGATGTGCACATGCACACACACACACACACACACACACACACACAAACACTAGGAGCCCAACTTCTGCACTTGAGAAACCCAAGTCACATGGAAACACCACATGAGGGTGTCAGGCTCAATGCCTGAGAAGATGACAGCCAGACAGCACTAACTGCCATCTGACTGAAAACCCTCAAGAAAGAACTAACTGCTGAACTGAGGTCAGTCAAGTCACAGACCCATGAGAGCTAAATTGTTTAAAGTCACTAAGGTTTGGAGAGGCTTATTATATAGCAATAGTAATGGGAATGAAACCTTTTATAGTGAATGTCAGGTAATGTCATTCTTCTTTTCAAAACCTTCCAGTGGCTTCACATTGTAGCCAAAGTGGTTATAATGACCTACAAGCTGTGGCCATTCCACCTCCTCCTCCCTTCACCATGATTACTTCCCAGCCATACTGTTTTCTTACTTGCTATTCCTTAAGCACTCCTACATTAGGGTCTTTGCACTGCTTTACCTCTTCTTAGAATCTACTCCTCCAACTCTCCTCACTCACTTCCTTGAAAGTTTTTCTAAAATCTCATACTAGAGATTTATGACCCTGACCTCTGCTTACAACTTCAACCAGTCTCTTTACCCTTGTGCTCCCAGTCATCCTTATCCTGCTTTACTTTTTATTTCCCAACATATTGGGAAATCACTCAAATGCAAGGATTTTTACTCTTTTCCTCTTTTCTCTACTATATTCCCAGCATTTCAAACAGTTTCTGATACATAGTAGGTACTCAATAAATATTTATGATATAAGTCCTAATGATAGTTGATACTGAACGAACCAGAGTAAACATGAGACTACAACAAAGGTGACTTGGAGAGTAAGGTCAGAGAGGTAAAAGTAAGTATGGGGGAATGAATTGCACTTCAAAGAATCCTAGTTATCACCCATTTCCCTATTTCCAGGAGACAACAGCCCTAGGGTGGAGATCATGTTTGGAATAGAGCATTTAGATGATGCAAGAAACCCAAGATCAAGTAAGCCAAAGCCAATGTATGATTTGGATTTGAACTAAACTCCATTATAATGCTACTTATAGAGAACTGCAGCCAAATTATACTTCCTAAAACTAAATAAATACAGAGTATACCAGCTGGTGATCCTGTTTTCCAACACCAGATTTTCAAAGGAATTGCTTGATATTTATTTTGAATGTGCTATTCTGCAATTATCTGGTTAACAATTTATTTTTCCCAGAATTGCAGGACTAAGTCCAATTGTTTCCCTCCCACCCCTTTCTTGCTTTCATTCGACATTAGATAGTCCAGTACCTTTAAAATCTAGTGATAGTTTGGTATAATTAAATTTTTAGCCCAAAATTAAATCTCTCTTTAAGTTAACAGACTGATCATTTCAAGTGGTCTATAAACATGTAGATTAAAATAATGAAATGCATCACAGAAAAAATAAAGGTGTATTTGAGCACTTTGAAAAGAAGCTATACAATTTCCATATCTGAAAAACATAATAACTAATAAACAGAAAAATATCCAACCTCACTAGTAATCAATATTTAATGACAATAAATCTTTCCATGTATGGTGGCAAATATATTTTAGTGCTAACAATGGTGTGTTTTCTCATATATTGAAGACAAGACTACATTAGCAGTATCTTTCTGACAGAAGTTTTAAAATGTAGACACAAAGTAAGAAAACATTGAAAGAAATTGTTGACGTGTATTTTTTATTAGTTGGAGCAATTGGCTGCCAAAACATCAGAGCCAAAATGTAAACTAATGGTTCAAAAAATTAAAGTTAATTTCTTATTCATGTGATTGTCCTGAACTATTTCAGTTTCTCTCTCTGTCTCTCTCTCTCTTTGTGTGTTTGTGTGTATGAGAGAGAGAGAGAGACAGGAAGACAGAGAGAGACAGAGAGAGAGAATATGGTAACCATCGGTGACAAACCTGAAAACTAATGGATCCTTGACCAGATTCAGTGACGAGTTCCAGGATCATTCTATGGACTGGAAAGAGTATAGGCAAGTATGCATATAAGATCTCATGGACAGATTTGGAAGGAGCTAGTTCATATTCCTCTGGTTAGTCATGTGGGCACATCTCAAGCTGGGAAATGTAGTCTACTGGTGCACTCAGAACTTCAGTTTGCTGAAGAACTGTCAATCTTTGTGACACTTTTGGGGCCAGTTATGCACCTCTAGGTATCTAGAAATCTTTGATCCAAGAATGTACTTCTAGAAATGTATTCTAAGAAAATTATCAAATTATAACAGATTAAGTAACAGTCAACAATATATCAGATGAACAATAATAGCAGAATAGTTCATATGCTTCTTCCTTTCACATAGTAAAACATGACATAGCAACTAATTATTAGGCTTATAAGTAATTTTTTATGACCTGGAAAATATCATTGTGTAATTTTAAATTTTAAAGCTCAGTACAAGGCCATATAAGGTATTATAATTATATAAATATGTTTGTCATAGATCCTAAAACAACTCTCTTTATATATATATGTATATATATATATATGTTTTGGTTTTTTTTTGCCTATTAGAAATCAAAATTTATTGAGGACCTGTTACATGGACTTTAACACCCAGGGAGAGTACAGGAAGGAGAACGATATATTTTTGCAATTAGACTACATTTTTAATTAAATAATTAATTTATTTATATATTTCACATCTTTGTATTCCCTGGGGTTCACCCACTACCTCCCCTCCATGACTGCTACCTCTCATCACCTCCCTCCTCAGTTGTGTTCTTTAGTTTGGTTATTAGCTTGCTTTCTAAAACTACAAATTATTAAGTAGATAAATATTCATTGCTGTGTAATACTCAATACTATGTTCACAAGGATTAAAAGCGAAAAAATCTGTTATAATTTTAAAATTAGAGCAATAAAAAAAGTTTCAAATGATTTTAACTGATTATGATTGCATAAAAGAATTACAAGAAAACATGAAATATACCAAAATGTTAATAGTGGTTGTATCTGTGTAATGAATTCGATGCATTTATTTCTTCTTTTTCTTTATATAAAATTTCCAATTCTTCTTGAAATAGTTTTATTACTGTTACATTGAAACTTAACCTTATCAGGCTAATAAATTAGAGTTAAGCCTTTAATAAAGTTGAGTCTCTGTTGCAATGTGGGTGGTGAAAATCATAGACACGGGAGAACTCCCTTGGTCCTCTGCCTTGTAGGAGAGAGATAATGAAGGGAGAACTCCCTGGTCACTGGCACGGTTCTTGCCGTTGTGAAGGGCTGGTTAATATAGGAAACCTTGAACAGAGGTATGTGAAGTGGGAGAGGACACCAAGGAACCATCAGTGACTGGTGCTAAAAGATCCCTGAACTGTTAAAAGACCTGAGCAATGAATATCCTCCATGTCCCTGTTCTGTGCTGCACTGTCCTGTTTGTGGCAAGTAGTGGTGGTGTTAGGAAGTAGAAGAGAACATGGATTTTCCCCAAAGAAAGGAATAACTTCTTATTTGACTTCACAAAGACTATTTATTGCAGTAGAATAACAGACTAATTCTCAAAAGACATAGCTTCTATGTCTTAGCTATTATAGTGTTGCAATAAACATAGGTATGCAGATTTCCTTTCAAAACAGTGCCTTTGTATCCTTTGGATAGATTCTTTGGAGTGGAATACCTGGAGTATAAGGTGCTCCCTTTTTAGTATTTTGGGGCTTCTCCACACAGCTTTCCATAGTGGCTGCACCAATTTACATTCCCATCAGCAGTGTAAGAGGGTTTCTTTTACTTCACATCCTCGTCAGCATTTGTTGTTGCCAGTTATTTTAATATGTGCCATTCTCACTGGTGTGAGGTGATTTTGATTTATATTTCCCTGACAATGAGTGATAGTAAATATTTTTTCATATGAAAATTGGTCATTTGTATTTTGTTTGAAGAAGTATCTTTTTAATTCTTCTACTCATTTTTTTACTTAGTTGTTTGTTTAGTTTTGTTAAGTTATGGAAACTCTTTGTAGATTTTTGTGACTAATCTCTTATCAGTTGTATGGTGTGAATGATGTAATAAAATAAAATAAATTAAAATAATGTGTTTTTTTTTAAAAAAAATGCAGCTTCTAGTATTAATCACATGGTTCCAAAGTTAAACTCCAACTCTAAACTACTATAATTCTCCAGTATACCACAATGCTTCCTGATCTGGGCTTTCTCTTAACTTTGGCTGGCAGACAATCAGTCCTCTCTTTACTCATTTTGATGAGGCTAGGGAATTATCAGTTGTGTAGTCTGATAATCATTTAATAGCTCTATGTTCTTTCCTGAGTTATTTAAAATTCTCCATACAGCTTTCTCATCTATAAAATCTCTACCTTATAGTTGTTTACAAGAATAGCATGTAATATTGCCTATGGTTTTTGTATTTTGGTTATCAGTGCAAGTTTAGACTCTGGACAGCTAGATACATGTAATGTGCCACAACTTTACAAGAATAATGGGAAAGGAGATTAATGGTTGACTTTGGGGGTGGCAAAGTTAACACACTGGAGAGAAACAAAAATCCTGTAGTACCCAGAATGCAGCATTCCCTTCAAGATGCCTATTAACAGCCCCTCTGTTAGCAACTACAGCTATTTGCCCTTCAGCTATTTGCTCTTAGGAAATGGTGTGTCTCCTGAATGAAAGGTCAGCATTTTACTAATATGTGTTTGCCCTGATCTTGACAGTTCTTTTCCACTTTATTCCTTAGAAGCTTGAATTTTTTGTTCAGAAGAAAAAGTGGCATTTACTCCAAAATGGGCCAGAACAAAATCAAGCAGGAAGCAAATGGAAAAACCCTTCTTGCATTGCTTTACGGTTGTTCTGCCTGTGTCTGCAGCTGTTGCTCTGTCCAGATGGCCTCCCTTGGTGAAGGATTGTGCCAAAGACAATACCCAAAGTGCTCTTATTTATCTTCTCAGATTGAGACCAACTGGCCCCACATCACACAGCTCTTTGAACCTAAACCTCTTGAGTCCCAGGGCAATGCTCTTTCTCCTATTGATATAAATTAGATGGGCAAAAGGCTAATCTGTTGGGTAAAAGACACCAGAAAATATATTGACTCCAAAAATATTAACATTAATTTCTTTCTCATATTATCCAGATGTGCACAAGCTATCTAGATTGGGTAGGAGGCTGTCGTCCACATGGCCATCCAAGAATCCAGGTCTCTTCTCTCTTCTTCCTCCAACATCTTCCAACAAACTTAAGGGGGCTTCCATAAGTGACTTAAGCTTTACTACATTTAATACTTAAGATGTAGTATATTTAATACATTTATTCTGTCAATGAATAAGCTTTTCTTCTATCCATCTATAATAGTTTAGCATTCTAGTATTCATGGATAAGAGAAAAGAGTTACTTAAATGATTTTCCATAAGACTTAACTCTCTTCTAAGAACTCCAGTTGAAATTAGGTTGTTAGAGTGTGGTTCTTATCCCATGACTGAAGCTAGGCCCCAGCACCATATTTGCACATTCCACTCTATAAGCAGGAAGACTGAACAAGTGGGAGAAAGGAGATTGTTTAAGCAAGATGACTGGAAGTTATATGTCTTTCACTTGCTCATAAAGTTGTTAGATAAAGTAGCTTCTAATTTGGCAGACATATATACAACTAAGTTTTTAGGGATTCCACTCCTAGCAGGAAGTTATAGGGTGTGCTATGCTACCACCCCCCTATCCCCCTCACCCCACCCCCACCCCCTCCACCATTGTATCCTGTTTTAAGATTGCAGATTTATTGCAGATTTCAAGGACAGGTATGCTAAAATGTGAGAATGACCTTAGTTGGAATTTCCCTTCAGGGAGAGACAGAGGGAGAAAGAAGTGAAATGTTCAAGGTGAAACAGGTTTCCTGGAAGGCGGGAAATTAGGATATATAAAGGGTGTGGAAACAAAGAAAAGGATTTCGGATTCTAATTCTGATTCAGAAGCAATATGGAGATCGGATAGAGAGAGAAAGAGATGGGAATTGGCCATCTTGTAAAGATGTGAGCCATGTGAGCTTGGCCATGTGGTCACTGGGGGCCTGCAACCCTTGGTTGACCCAGACTGGCAGCATGTGTGCTGGACGCAGTTAAGAAGTTTGAAGATTTAAACTCTGTGTTGGAGTTTGTTTTGCTGCATTTGACTTGTGTCTGAAGAGGCCGTGCGAAGGTAAGGCCTGAAAAGAAAGTGAAGTTGGCTGGGTCCGGTACCATGAAGTTTCTGCTACCTGGAAGAAAAGGAGAACATAGCGTGGAAGACAAGGAGGAGCAAGCCAAAGGAGCAGCCAAAGGAACATGTCTTCAAGCATCTGGAGATGAACTCTGACTGGCTGACATTGGTGAGATGATCAGGACTGAGAGACTGAGGATTTTTGGGCAATCTGGAGAAAGGACTTTGGACATTGCTGAGAAAGGTTTTGGACAATGTTAAAATAATCTGAGTCTTACATATTTTCTTTTGTAGTAATTAGAAAGTCACTTTGTTAGAAATAAATTAGTCTGCACTGATAGTCTTTCATTGGTTTGGTATTTTGGCTGAGAAGGCTGGGGCTGGTGGTAAGAACCCACAAGCGTAGAGTTTAAACTGTTAAGTTTTTCTTCAGCAGTTTTTGGAGCTGGGAGCAGAGAGCAGCTGGCTGCCTTTGCATATCAATAGTAGAAAGGTACAGTGTAAATGCTAATTAACTGTTTGTATCCTGCTTCGGAGAACCAGGCCTGTAGGTGTTTAAAGCAAAGTCAAAAAAAGCCCTTCATGGTCACCCTGTTTCAGAAGGACAGAATAAACAGGGAGGTAATTCTAAATCTCTGCCATATTTAGCTATTATTCCCTAGCCAGTAATTTTAACTGTTGGATGAATAGTGTTTCATTCAACAAGGAAAAAAATTAAGTATATTTTAGCATAATAACTCATACAACATAGAAGATCCTTAGTGACTTTGATTGACTGTTAATTTATATCACATTAAGACAATCCAGAGGAGTGTCTTGAATTATAATTTTTAAGTAAAAATGTGTTAGAGTGGATATTGATTTAGCAGGTAGAGACAAAGTCTAAGTCAAAGAAGGCCAGTGTTCTAACCAGAAACTCCAGTATGTCCTGTGGGGTAATCAGAATGAGTCTTCAGAGTCATTCTTGCATGGGAGGAATAATGCAGTATATTTCAGGACAGGACATGGATGAAAAGGTTTTGGTAAGGAGTGTTTAATGGATGTATAGTTTTATCTCCCATGCACCCCTTCACCTTTTTTCAGGTACCAGACTTTGCTGCCCTTCTGTGGATCCTCTACTCTTCCTTTTCAAATGATTCTTGTAAATGTCTGTCCACTCACACTAGACCCAGAATAATACTCAGTTCACACCATCTTCCTGACTACGATTGGTTTATAAATGGATATATGATCAACTGGTCCAGAGTCATCCTTAAAACTTAATATAGACACTAGAAGAGAGATGATTCTTCTGGACAACTGGATGAAGGTGGAAATTGCCCTATTTAAAAACATTTTTCCTAATCCTCAAAAGATAATATGTGGTGTGGAAAAATGTAGCCAAACCAAAGAGGGAGGCAAGTTAACTAGACATTAACTGGAAAGTGTATTACCATTTGAACCCCAAGATTCAGTTATGCATGAAATTAGGTTTCCTTCTTTGAGCTCCATCTACCAAAAATTCCTTTTTTTTTTTTTACTTAAGCTCATTTGACTTAGTTTTTGTTTCCACCGTCACCAGAGTCATTATTTAGAGTATTGCCTTGGTTTGGTTAACCCAGCAGTTCTCTTTTGACTAAGGCTGTTGAGGCTCTATCAACACTCCCTACAGTTATGTTCCAGTGGTTCAGAAAATTGAACAGGTTTCCACTTTGTACTTTTCACTCTAAACCCTGTCACTCTCATTCTTTATCTCTACTCCTGTCCAGTGATCTATTTGGATTGATGCTTCATAAAACCGGGTCTTAGACTCCAGTTTCACCCCAAATGTTTTCATTTCAAAAACTCTGACTTTACCAATTTAACCCCATAGGTCCACATTTCCAGTTCTGCTCTCAGGCCAGACCTCTAAGTCAGACATATGGAAACATCAGCAAGAACTACTGAGTCATTGTATCTCTTTCAATGGACCCTGTGATGAACTTGCAAAGTACGGAAGAGACACAGGTTCCCTTTCTTTTGATGTTGTGAAATTGGGTCAAAATAGGACAGAAGTGTCTAAAAAGAACAGCACTTCTAAAATGTGGCTTCTGCCACCCAGGTTCCCTCAGGTTCGTACCACCCACATGTAGCAGTTGCCAGTCAAATAATTTAACAAGAAATTTTATTTACAAGGGAATATTAACAGGGGAAACAAAAAGTCCTTAAAGCCTCAAGTGGCCACTTATCTTACTCCAGTCACCATTTTTAATCCCAAAGGTCCCAAAGACATGTCCATGGTAGTGCCCTTTGCCCCTCCAAATCTGAAGCAGGCGCTCTGCAAATTTCAGTCTTTCTCCATCATCTTCTCTTTACTTCAGTGTTCTGAGCTGCTCTGCTACTCCAAGGCTCTTCAAACCACTTCAACAAAATGCTGCTCCCAAATCACCTTTCCAAATCCCTGGCCATCTCCAGGTACCAGCTCACTATGCCACCTTGCTGTGATGTCACACTCACCATACCGGTCACTCTTCTGCCAGCCAAGCCCAAGGAGGAATGTTAGAGCCCAAGTGGTATAAGGAGGGCAGATGGATATTGGTTATGTAGAGATGGATTAATTGAGTAAGTATATTAAGGGCATGGTAACTAGGTATCTTATTGCTTGAGAAGCAGGTTAAAAGTAAGGGAAAGGGAAAACCAAAGTGAACCCTGAAGTTGTACTGTAATTGGGAAAATTATGTAAATGCACAATTTTCAAATGAAGTGGTTAATAAATGGATGGGTGGGTGGATAGATGGGTAGACAGAAAGATAGATAAATGTAAAAGACACACACATTCCTTAGCTCTCTGTATTTGTGTACCAAGACTCAGATGCTCACTTAATCAATGGACACTGCTGACATCATCAGTATTGGGCATAAATCTTATGCTACCTGATATGATGCAATGGGAAGAATACAGTATCAGCTCTGAGATACAATACATCTATCATCAAAGATGCATGGCCTGAGCCCAACTAGCAATCAACATACATTGACTAAAAACTAAATGGAAGGTCATTCTACAAAATAGCTAGTTTCTAATCTCCACAGTGGTCAAGATTATGAAAATCAAGGAAAGACTGAAAATTGTTCTATATCACAGGAGACTAAAGAATATAACATCAAGACTCAACACATTATTCTGAGTTGGTCCTTCATTCAACAATATTATTGGAGCAGTCGGAGAAGCTTAAAGGATCTGAGGATTAGGGGGAATGATGTATCAACTTCAGTTCACTAATTTGATGCTTGTGTTGTGGTTACACAGGTGAATGTTTTTTTGGTTTTTTTTTGGGGGGGGGGGGTTGTAGTAAATAACACTTATATGATCTCATTTAACAAACCAGGAACTTAACATATGCTTCAAAAAAGAAAAGTTATTTAGACTAAAACTTTTTTGTAAATTTGGAGTCATTTCTAAATATAAGAAAAAGGTCAGGGACCCAATAATAGTGAATCTGGCTCTTCAAGAAATCTGACATAAATACAGAGTTAAATTAAAAATGGCTATGGGACAAAACAGGCAGATGCAAACATGGTCCTTGATCAAATTCAAGTTTGGATAAACACCAACAAAATGCATTTGGAGACAACTGAGTTATAAAATGCAGTTTATTATTAGATAAGATGAAATGTGTTGAGATGGAAAAGTGAGATTATTGACCAAAAAAGCAGGTAGTAAAAGTTGTATGCAGCTGGGCATGGTGGTGCATGCCTGTAGGTGGCAGCTTAGGAAGCCACAGCTGGGGCCAGGCATCAAGGTTCAAGTCCCGCCAGGGGCACGTAGCGAGACCTAGTCCCAAAAAAGTAGCTGGGTGTGGTGGCATGCGCCTATAATCCCAGCTACCTGGGAAGCTGAGGCTGGGGATTGCTTGAGTCTGTGGTGCCCCAAGCAACATGAGCCTGCGGTTCCACAGGCAAAAATAGCAAGACCTAGTCTCAAAAAAAAAAAAAAAAAAAAAAAGTCATATGAAATTATATGATCTTATTTTGTGGAAAAAGAGAAATATTAATAAGTAAGAATATGCTGTAATGTAAATAAATGTAAAGGCATTCTATAACAATAAATATTAACTTTAGTAGTGTTATTCATTGAATGTTGGAAATATGTTTACTCTCTTATTTTTGTTTGTCTCTGTTTTCTAATATACACAATGTACATGTCCTATATCTGTATTAGTAAAAGATATTTTAAAGTAAAATTTAAAACAGAATTAAGAGGTAAAAGTCAATGGGGTAAATTTTCATAATCTTGACTAATATCTTTTTACTAACTGGGACATTTTAGCATTCCCAAGGACATTTTGACACAACCCTGAAGTGTCTCCTAGTGTGTCGTAGTCATAGGGTGTGCTACTCCTTGTCTTCCATGCTGCCTTCTCCTTGTCGCCTTCAGGTAGCAGGAACTTCTACTGGTTCTACTGAAGTTCTACTGAAGTTCTACTGAACTTCTAGCAGGTACTGGACCCAGAAAAGTTCACTTTCTTTTCAGGCCTGACTTTTGCAAGGCCTCTTCCAGACACAAGTTAAACTCAGCAAAACAAACTCCAACACGGAGTTCAAATCTACAAACTTCTTAACTGCCATAATCGCACATGCTGCTAGCCCACGTCAGCCAAGGGTTGCAGGCCCCTGGTGGCCACATGGCCAAGCTCACATGATTCACATCTTCATCTTACAAAATGGCAGAAACCAAATCACTCTCCTCCATGAACCTCTCTATCTGACCTCCATATTGCATCCGATTTCCATATTGGAATACTTCTCTTTGTTTCCAGACCCTTTATATATCCTGATCTCCTGCCTTCCAGGAACCATACCTGGACCCTTACTTCTTCCTCCCTCCTGCATCTCCCTGAAGGGAAATTCCAACTAAGGTCATTCTCACATTTTAGCATACCTGTCCTTGAAATCTGCAATCTTAAACAGGAGACAATGGGAAGGGTAGCACGCCCTATCATTTCTTAAAAAGGAGACAATGGGGGGGTAGCACACCCTATCAGTAGGGTTACTAACTCTGTACCTGTGTCTGACAGTTGTCTAAAAGATGTATGTGTCACTAAATTAGCCCATTTTAATGCACATAGAAATGCCATGGTTTTCTATAAAATGAAAGCTAACACCCTGCCTTAGATTTTATTGATTGCATAAAATGATTTGTAAAGTGTTGAATACATATATGATTGATAATACAGAATTCATGATCATCTCTGTTTCTTGTTTAATGAAAAGTAAAGAGGAAATACATATATAGTTTCCAAGGTCAGAACGGATCTTGGTATTTATATGAATTCATTACTTCTTACAGTGCATCTTCTTTATGGCACACACTACGCTAAGTGTTTTACAAATAATCCTTATTTAATCATAATAATCCTTTGAGGAAGGTAATCTTACTACTGCTACAATTTTATAGATGAAAGAAGCAGTTCAAGCTCTCAACCTCAACCCTTGTAGAAACTCTTACCATCACATAACCAAATATAGGGGGCTCCAATTTACCTACCAACAGCTTTCCAAAAGTTCATTTGGAAATTGACATTTCAAACTCAAAATATATTTCCACCAAAACAATCTTACAAATTTGGTTCAGCAACTGAGCCAACTTATTTAAATAGACCATATTTACTTTCCTCACAACATGACTGACTTATAACAAGTATGACTGCCAAACTGGTGCCCCTCTGGGCAGAGAATGGTGAACAGAATTCATCTTCCAGTTCAAATCCAATCAATTACTTGTGCATGGAGTACCATCTGGAGAATTCTGAGGTTGGCTTTGGCAAGAGAGCATGCTAGGATCAATTAATGATGTCTACCATGAATGGAGAAGTAGGAAGAGTGAACCCAAAGCTAGGTAGTTGCCATCTCTGTTACAGATTCTGACATTAAGCTGAAAGCTAAGCCTACCCACTTGTCTCTGAGTACTTTTCAGTCTTGAGCCTGCAGGAGTCTGGGAAATAAGAGGAAAGGGCAGGATAAGGGATTTCGAAAGCAAAACAGGAAGGGAAAAACTGCCATAGGTTTCTATGACAGTGTACGGGTGTTTGGTGAAGTCAGTGGCAAGGACCCTTCTGATGGGGTGATAATAGTTGAGAATTATGGGTAAGTCAAATCTTCCTGTGTCAGCAATGCAGGTCAAGTTCTTCCTCACAGTCACAAACATCAACCCAATGATCCACACACTGGTGAGCACAAGGGAGGTAAAGTTTCATCACTTCTACTCTCAAGGATTTCAAGAAGTTGTCAGAATGATTAAATAACCTATTTCAGGTCACACAATGAGGTCATAATATAGTCATGAATTACATATAAGAACAAGGTCAGATTAGAATGAAAATGAGCACATATAACCCAGCAAGATGAACCCACAAACCATCAACTTTGGTCCAGGTCTATTAAAATAGGGTTTGGGGTGGGTGGATCCTTACTCATCCTGCTGAGGTTTTCAGAGAGAGTCATTAAAAAGTGAAATAGACTTTACATGTGTTTACTGAGACTTTATTTCTCAAAATGAATGAGAAAACAAAATTATTCAAAACTGAGTCCTAAGTTAGGTTGCAATTGAGAGAGCACTATAGCCCAACAGGCCCCCAAAAATGTCATGTCAGCTTTTGAAGGCATTTCACAGTTGCTGCCACAGCCCTGCTGAAATGAAGCCAAGCATATTTAGATGCAGCCTAGTCCCTTAGACACAGATGACACTGCCGAGAGCAAAAAAAAAAAAAAAAAAACATTGCCGAGCTTGGCATCTGGGTCCTGCAGCTGCCAAATCACATCCATTAACCATGCCAAAGTAATCTGCAGAAAAATCCCAATGAGAGACCCAGTGGCCCAGCAAGCTAGAAAATTGCCGATGACCTAGGCAAGCAATAGGACCCAGATATCTGGTGTCTGCTGAGATGGCCAGGCAACTTTAAGCAAGTCAGTAGTAGGATTTTAGTTCCTGGCTTCTAATTAACAAAATGAGCCTTAGTTGAGTGTATGCACACACACACGTGTCTGAAAGAGAGTGAGACCAAGACAGGGACAGCAGGGGAACTAAGAAGCAACGGCAAAGTGAACAATAAAGTGTTTTTCTAAATTTTCTAGAATGCAGGGGTAAAACGATTAAATGAACTAAGAAGAGGGAGGGCCATTTCCTCTGCAGTTCTCCCTGTGTGACCAGAAACTGAGACTCAGGGACCAAGATCCCACCTGAAGGAAGAAATATCATACCTAGACCGTACCTAGCCTGATAGGGAGCAAAAAAGGAAAACAAAAATCCAGAGATGTTGGCCAAGACAGGCAGAAGCTCTTTTCCCACCTGCACATCTGCCTTGAACGTTTCTTCTTTTCAAATACTTGCAAGAAAGCAGATGGCTGCAGCAGCCTGAATTTTAAATTTATGAATGGAAATTTGAACAGATGGTAGCAATCAAGATGGCATATAAGAATTTTTTTCATACCATGTTTACAGCCCAGACTCCTTCTCACAAATGGGAGAGGGGGTCATAAAAAGGGTAGTTTTTGATCTCAGGACAGCATGGATCCAGCATGGTGATTATGTGGCACACTAACGGAAATATAGAAAGAACAAAGGGAAAAACACAAATCAGCCCCCTGTATAAATGCTAAATATTTATCTACCAAATGATAAAATACATCTGCAAGAAAACCATTAACCCATAAGAGTGTTTTCTATGTTTTAAGTAGGGGAAGTTCAAGACTGAGCTTTTAACAAATATCTGCAAACACCTATTAATTTGAATTCTGTTTAAACTTTTGACATGATAGAGACTTTTTGTTTTACTTTGTGTTGAACTGAAAATTCCAGACATCCGGGACCTTACTAAATTTCAGAGAGGAAATGAATAAGAGATCAGTAAAAGAGAGCTGATCATGCCTATGTGCACCCATCATCCGATGCTGGGAATAGGATTGGGGACTAAGGGTAAATGGGGAGAAGAGGCAAAGCAAATAAAACCTGATCTAGGTCTTCAACACACTTAAAACTGAGAGCAAAAGCAGGTGTTTATAAACACAAGGCTAAATGGAACAAGGTATAAGTTGAATAGAAAAAACAAGGCTGATTGATCTGGATAATGACACTGGTTCCTAATATCCTGAGAAAGGGGAAGGCTTTTCTCTTCCCTTTAAGCCATTTATTGAGTCTTTATTAAGCTTGTGACCATTAGAGAGAAGAGAGTGTTACCCAGAATTTGTCAGGAAGCCCCATTGATCTTACCTTCAAAACACAGAGTTGGCATAAAGTCTGGAAACATAGTGTTACCAGCTATTATACTGACTGTCCACAAACCATTTATTTTATATTGAGCTATTCATCTAGAGTTCCAAGTTTTGTGACCATGCTGGCTCTCCAGAATCCTATCACTTCTCACCACTTCTATCTGCCATGACTCACTTCTATCCTCTAGGATTCTCTTTGAATACTTCAACAGCCTCTTTCATCTCCTTGATTGTGTTTCTGCTCATATCCATGACATACAACCCATCTATTCTCAACACAATGATCAAAGCAATCCCTTTGAAGCAGTGGTTCTCAAAATGGGGGTTCCAGATTAGCAGTAGCAGCAGCAATGTCTGAAAAAGTTGGAATTGTAAATTATTGGGTTCCATCCACCTACAGAATTTAAAGACTTTGGAGATGGGTCTCACAAGTGTTTTAACTAATGTTTCCAGTGATTCTGACACCAACAATTCTCAAAGACCACTACAATGGTTTCAAGGATGTTCACATACCATCTGGCCTATAGATCATCCTCTGACTTCCCACCACGTTATCTCCAGTTCACCTGCAACTTGGCTACTCTCAAGACCTTGGCAGTTATTGTCCTTTTCACCTGAAATGTTTCCCCCTCCCCAACCCACAATATCTCACCACTTCCAAATCTGTTCAAATCCCATTTTTTTATTGATATACTACATATTTATAGTCTATCAGAATGCCTGTTTTTGAGCCCAGAAATGTTGTTTTGTAGATTCATGATTCCTAGGATCTGGAACTGTGCCTGATATAGTGAAAAGTTGGGAAATGTGTGGTGGAGGAAGCAATTGAGACTTTACTAGATACCAGATAGTGACAAAGGTTATCATCTCACTCACTGTCTCACTGAATTTCCACACAAAGTCAGTGCAGTATATGATATCTTTTGCATGCACAACACTTTAAGAAAACACATTATAAAAGTAGAAACATTCGGAAAATGAAAGAACTGACATATAGAGTTATCAAAGGTTCATGAAACTTTTCATAATTCCCAAGTTCTGGATATGACTTGGAAGCAGAGTGTTATATTTTGCACCATCATTACTGCTTTCCTTTGCAACTAATTTGGACAGAGAAAAATGCAAGCTTTCCCTTTTAGCCTAAGCAAAATGCAATTAAGAAAGCAAAAAAACAAAAACAAAAACAAAACACACACACACACACAAACCTGCTTTCAGTGACCCCTGACAGAGCTACAAGTGAGAGCATTACTTACTTAATGTTTTGCTTTGTTGGTTATTTTCCCATTGGAAACAAAGCTATTTCCTAAATATTCAAATAGTTCTTTGTTCTCTACCCAGTGATTTTTTTTTCCATGTTAAGGACAGTTCATATTCTTCTTTATTAGTGGCTGGACAAAGTGGGTACTTTAACATCTTTATTAATGTATTCAGAAATGAGCTCTATGATGCATTATGGGAAGTTTTCTCCCTTTGCAATTAAAGAGTATGTTCCCTGACAGAGAGAATCCAGTCCTGAGACTAGTGCAAAAAAGTGAAGCTGGTGGTGGTTCATCTATAAAGATAGGATGTGCTAGAAGGCAGACCCACAGCCAGCCTCCAGAGTCTCTAGCCACTTACCTCTGCAGATGATCTCATCTAGTCCCATGGCTTTTATTTCCGTCTACATGCTGTTCACTCCTATGTCATCAGTTGGGGTCCAGGAAGAAAAATAGAACCCATGCTGAGTAATGCAATAGAGGGAACTTAATCCAGGGAATTAGTTACAAAGATGTTGGAAAAGCTGTAAGGGCAAATTGGGGAGGGTGAAATAACCAAGAGAATAGTGACAGCAGGAAGTCGCTACTCTGCCCAGGGCTGGAGAGACAAAGGGGAAGACTGGAGTTTATGAGAATTTAGGAACAGTGTGACCTAGGAATTTGGAGGAGGGTTGACCTTTTGGGAATTCAGAATATAAAAGGGGTTCATTCATGCTAGGATGCTGCCCAAGGCAGAGAGAGGGGGAAAACTCTCTTGCTTTTCCTGTCCTCCTGACTTCTGGTTTGCCTGTAACTTCCATTGGCCAAATTTTCCCAGAAGCCAGTTGACAAGGAGACTTTGGAAATGTAGTTTGCATGGATGATCCCATTGCCCTCTCCTCCCATGCCCTTTTCATGTGGAGCTCTGAAGGAAAATTAAGGAATTGAGTCAAAGTGGTAACAGGCAAATCCTGACCCAATTCCTAAACTTTACTTATGGCCCAGACTTCCCAAAGCTTGTCTTAGGTTCAGGTGCTCCCCTGCTGTGTCCACATGGGTGTCTAATATAGTCCTCTCTGGTTTAATATAGACCAAAAGGAACTTGTTTTACGAGCCAACTACTCCTAGTATTCTCTTTCCCAAATGATATTTACCTCCGGTTTAGCCAGATACAGGATGACATCTTTGATTCCTCACTTTCCTTATTCCTTTCAACCTTTTAGCAAGACCTGTTGATACTAAGCCCCGAAACAACTGTATCCACTATTATCACCTTAGGTCAAGCCAACCTCATGGCTCTTAGGTAATAATACTGACATCTTGTTATGCTGCCCTCCTTTGCCCCCATATCAACCCGTAATATATATCCAGGGGTCAGTTCCTGAAGATGTTAAGGATAAAAAGGACAGGGAACCGGGACTTTATTCTAAATGCTATAGAAGCCATTGCGGGGAATGATGGAACATAATATCATAAGGCGCCTATGTTAGGAGGAATATAACATAAGGGGACCAAAGTAGAAGGATTGTTAGCTGGGCAAGGAAATGTGGACACGAGGAAATAGGTTTATTTGGACCAGCCGTTGACTCAGCAGAGTAACATCTGAAGGTTGAGCACCCAAACAAGGAAGCTGAGATTTTTAATGCCCTTAAATGTTCTGGTGTTCTGGGTGGGCCATCATTGTTCTGATATGATGAAAACACAATGAAGAACCAAGTCGCGACATATCTGGAAGCTAAGGTAGGGATTGTTTATGTAGACCTCTAGGCACATATCTTAGATCATCAGGCTTCAGGGTGGTTGAGGCAATTATACACCTGAACCCTTCACTTCCACCTTTTTTACCACTGTCTCCTGGTTCATAGTCACTGGCCTTCTCACTGCTTCCCCAGTGAGCCCAAGTTAGGGCTTCCCAGCTTGGAAGGCTTGTCTTCATTGGAGCAAACCAAGTCTGCATCATTCAGATCTTAATCTCTGAGAGATCTTTCTTCCCAGGGTTAGTGATTAGAGTTGTTCAAAGTATCTCATCTCTCTTCTTGTGGACACAAAGGGGGATTTCATTCTCTGCACCGAGTCAGGTGTGGTAACATGACTAGCTTTGGCTAATGGAACATGGGTGGAAGCCTTAAGAGCCACTATGTGTCTTACCATGCTTTTCCTTCTGTCATAGACTGGCAGTACTCCAGATGACTACTGCCTCAGCCTGAGACATAACAAAGTGCTGTCTTATGCCTGGCATGCAAACTACCACCAGCTGATGATTTCCACTTGATTTTGTTTACACTATGCACCCCTTTCCAAGTCCCAGGATGGCAGGGTCTTTACCTAGTTCACATTGATTCCTCCAACTCCTGAGTGCCCAGTGCAAGGTCAGTAGGCATGAGCCACTGATTAAACCTCCAGCACCTTGCACATGTATTTGTTACGTTAACTCTTATTTTGCCAAGAAAACTGGCATGAATATATCTTGCTCTCAGCACACCTGATGAACCAAAAACTAAATGTTACTCTACTCTTTGGGTTGCAACTATCACTTGATTATATTCTTTTAGCAAACTCCCAGGAAACCGACTTTGTCCCAAAGTCACCATGACTCCTTGGTCAGAATGGCCCCTGCTAAAGACCATGTACAACATATAAACAAACATACAAATCTTAGAATCACAAATCATGGGCGAATTTGTCAAGATAGTGTTTCATTAGGATAGTGTTTTCATCATCAATTGTTTGTTTTTAAAAATGTTTCCAATGTGAACTATATTTAATTCTCCAGAAATAATCAAATCTCAAATTTCACTGTCATTCCACTGAACAGCGATCACTTAAGTTTTATTAATTTTAACTGAAAACCAATTCGATCTGCCAGATGCTTAGCACTGAGACTGTTTAAAATCATTGCTTAAAATAATTGATTTTTAAAACTAAACAAGTTAAAAAATGCTTTCTACTATCATGTTACATAATTTAATCTATAAAGATGATCCAGATTATAATTTTTTTATCATTATTTTTTATAAGCTTTAGGTTTTATATTTTTGATCCTCACAAAAAAATCTTTCTGAAGGTTTCAAGATATCTTAAGCTACTGAAGAACCAGGCTCCTAAAAACAATGACTTTATTGTTTCACTGGTTCTTTAAGAACCCTTTGTAGAACATTTTCATTCTTCAGGGAACCAGACTAAGATAATTCTGTTCTAAGTACTTAGCTTAGTGTCCCAGGCCCTATAGACTATATCCTGAATGATTCAGTATATTGAATCTAATTTGCAAAAAAGTACCAGAACACAAATTCACTAAAACACTTGACCTGAAAACTATCAATTTTTAAAGGTAATAGATGGCAATTTCTGTGATCTTATCCAATCTAAATTTAGTTTTATGTACCAGACCCTCATTCTGAAGTTTAGTAACTATATTTGCAGCTGAAATTAAAAAATAAAACAAAACACACACCCACACACACCCCCACACTTATCCCAATCCCACCATGTGCTGAAACTGGGGCACTTTGAATATTGCAAAGCTCTCAAACAGAAGGCCATATTGACACAAAGGAAATAATTTACATGTGGTAAAGGAAACGGGCTGTTTTTACATTGGCTTTAATATTTGTATTTTTCCAAAATTTTTCTGAATTTGGTACTGCCTTTTTTATAACACTATTTACTGCATTTTTAAAAAGAAAATTAAAAGCTAAGCAGAAAACAGAGTTGAAGAAAACTGGATGTCAGTCTATACAATTTTTCACTTTCAGCACGACAGACTTTATTTTGGCACTTTAACAAATATTTTGCTTTACAGCAGTGACAAAATATTTGCCAGAAATGTTCTTTTCCTGGAAAGGGTATTCCAAGCAGTTGTTATCCTATGAGCTGAATTTCACTATGCTTTGCACAGTTAGAGAAACACCCAACTACATTCTTAACCTCCGTAACTGAGGGATGGATGCTGTGCAGCTTTAGAAGGTGCTAGTGCTTCCTTTTAATCACTCCAAAGTGGATGGATTCTGTAAGTGATGGGATAAGAATCTGAGAATTAAGGCCATTAAAAATTTAAGTAAACACTGTTCAGAGTGCTATTCAAACATATTTTTAAAATAAGTTCTGTGGTAAATTCAAGGGATGTTCTCTAAATGAAGTATTCACAATTTATTAAAAAGTAAATTTTACATAGGAAAGGTCGCTGTTGTTTGCTGTCTTCTTCCTACTCCGGTGGCTCACAGTTTGAAACAAAATTAATGACAAAAATAGAAGCAAAATTTCCATTAGAAGTACCCAGGTAGGGTCCTCTCTTACTTGCATCTCTTTCCAGCGACTTATATCTGAAGCAATAAGACCCTCCTTTAAATGCACAGAGCCTTCCTGCCTGTGTGTGAATTATGGTGTGAACTAAGGGATTCCATCCATTAGTTTCTTCAGTTAAACTTCAGGAGGTATTTGGAGCAACGTTTCAAAGGGAAATCAATCTCTAGGCCTAAAACTTAGCTACTGACGTCAGAAAAGCACCCTTCAGTTCTTTGGAATTTATAGTCCTATAAGTTACTCGCAAAAGCAGGCATCCATCTCAATACTGCCATCAGATATCCCATAAAGGTAGCAAACTTCACAATCCCTTGGCAGCCTTCCAATATCTATACCAGAACACAAGAGCATGATACATTCAGATTTACTCTGGCCAATTCAGAAGCGAATCTGGTAATAAACAGCCTCATCAATGAGCTCTTTGGTCTTGATTTACGGGTACGCTGGAACACACAGAAATCAAACCCACATCATCCTTGAAAGCAGACAGTCATTAGTAAAGGGGAAATGTACATTTGATCGAAAATGTATAGAATTTATAACAGTGACATTTTCAATATTAGGCCACATGATTTATTCAGTAGTTTTTATGTTCCCGAATTACAATTTATGTCTATTTGTAAGACTACAAAAGTTACCATTAGAATTGTCTGTGCTTATAAAATACCAACTTTTTAAACTGTTATATATACTCATTAACACCAGTCTGCGACGAGTTACATAGACTCATAGGCACTTCAAAGGCTTAAAAAGACGTTTACAACTTAAATGCATTTTTAAGAACAAAAACCAATTTTCCTTAAACCCATACTCGTACCTTCAAATTACAAGAAATTAACAAATACAGTGGCCAAAGGAATCTGCGGCAACTTCTCAAAATACTGTCAGCATCTTTGGATTTGCTGAGGCTTGTCAGTAACTCACATCAAATCCTCCCGAAAGAAGATCTGATTAGATAGCTATGACTAAACAGTTTTGTGGTAATAATCCAATTTTACACATTAACTCGCTGTCACAAATCTGTCTGAAGCTACAGGTAACTGAAAAACAAAGCGAGTGTAAAATGGATAGTCTGACACTTAAAAATTTATACAAAGTGGAGGTTAAAGTTTACATATTTGAAAATCACATATACACTAAATTATCATTATCTGAATTATCCAAAGACAAATTGCACTGTAACAGCTACAAAAGGCATAGAGTTTTGTTTTGTTTTGAATGGGATAAGAGGTGTTGCAGAAGAGAAGGGAGTAACAGATAAATTAACAAAGTAAGATCAACTTGGTAAGGTCAATCTGAGACATGCTGACACATGAAACAGCTTTCCTCTTCGAACCATTGAATAAAAACAATCCTTTTGTATTTGCGCATAAAAGCTTAAACCGATTCCATGAACAGAGAATTTTCGTAACATAATATTTTGCCACTGCTATTCACAGAACACTGAGGATGTTAAGTTTTTTTAATTTTATGTTGTTCTAAAGAAATACATGAAAAGTTTTAAATACAATGGGGTTTTAGCATTAAAGTGCCAGAATGGCTCTTTAATGAAAAAAAAAAAAACAAAACAAAAACAAAAACAAAACAAAAAAACCCAAAGATCTTCATTATTCTATGCAAAAGCTTTATTTTTTTTTTTTTAAAGTTCAGTGATCTCAGAAATAGAGACACTAAGTGGGAGTTTCACGCATAAAACTCCTTAGTAGGTGCCTTCTGATAAGCAGCGCTGGATGGTTTACGTTCTCCAAGGTCGTAGCTTCCTTCATCCTTCTTCCTCATGCGATACACCAGCAGCAGGATAAGGAAAATTGCAAAAAGAAAGCCGATAACTCCGCCAGCAATGACAGCTGCAACACACCAAAGGGAGATTACTTTTAGAAGAGATTCGAGGGTTGCAGAAATTAGCTTTGTCAAGCTCAGTCTATTTACACGTTTGCAGAAGGCTTAATTTGAAAACCCAAGAAAATGCAAAAACTGGATTCAATGAAGCAACCAGGTAATTATGCAAATCTGTCATTTCTCAGGAAGGTACAATACTTTTCTTTGATTAGTATTAATAATATCCCCCAAAGTCTCAATAAGAAAAATCTGGCCGTGACCTAAACTAATTCTTTACTTTAAAATTCTCCAGTCTTTTCAGTACTCACATGTCATAGTCTAATCTTCTAATTGCTTTTTCAAAGAAAACAAAAGTACAATATAATTGACTTAAATTCTGTCACAGTAAATATGAAAAAAGCACGCAAATTTCTTTTTCAGACTTAGATGTGGACTATCCTTTCAAGGTTTAAGTATTCTTAATTCTTGCAGGTCTGCCCCTTTAAAATCAAATGTCAGTTCTTTCAACAAACTAAACTTAGAGATAACCAACTTAAATGCCATCGTGTATTATTTATTTGTGTCATCTGCCTTCCTTCCTGAAGAACTTTTCTTCTCTTGAGATTAATTAAAAATTAGGGATGGCTTCAAGCAAGACTTGTTGATCACCATACGAGGCCCCCAGTCACCCCACTTAGCTGTCTTTGTGGAGCTCCTTTCCACTCCAAAATGGCTCATGAAGGGGCAAACTAAGGGGACTGACAGAAAATAAGAACATTTGTCCAACCTCTTGCCTCTTTCTGAAATAACACACACAATCCAGCCTGCTTTCAATCGGAAGGTGACATTCAGGCAAAGTGGGCCCAGATCTTCAAGTATATCTAGGGAAAAGAGGCCTACAGAAGGCCCCTCCCTGACCTGACCCTTTCCAGCTACCCACCTGCCAGCACTTCTGTTCGTTTAAACAGATTGTCTGAATGCTTCTCAGTGTACACATTTGTATCCTCTTCAGCTGGGTCTAATTTCCGTTCGGAGTCAGCGAGGGCAATTTTCTCTTTATCAATTTCTTCAGGTGACTGAATAGGAGAAAGGGAAAGATTATGAAGATATAAAAAATGTGCTAGAAAGAAATAACAGATAAGTATATATCAAAGATGGTTTTATTCAAATAGTTTAGGAAATCATCGCAATCATCACTGTGTGCCATTCACAGCCATGGGTGAGTCCCATGATGCATCCATGATGCAGTTCATGGTCATGAAGACATCCCTCAGAGGTCCAGGCAAGATGTACAGTCAGTGAATTAAAAATAATTTGAAAAGCATGGTTAGGTTGTGTTAGTTGACAGTTCATGGGATCGCCATATTCTAGCTACCGATCTGACTTTAGGCAGCATCGATGATTAAAAGAAGTCAGTCAAAGATTATCACATTCATGTTGGGTTGTTTGGATGCCACTGAAATGTAACGGAAGCAAGAGACTAACGAGCCACGTTCTGTGTGAACAAATAATTGTGGTTTTACTTTTTGTCACATAAATTTACAATATACGAGATAGAATATCTCTAATAGTGACATAAAATGCCACTTTGAGACTTATTCAAAAAGCAGAGTTTACTTCAATGATATCTTACAGACAATGTTAATTTAGCTGTGCCCAATAACTACAAAATAAAAAATTAAAGCACTATTATTTTTGATTATCAATGTCATCATCAGTACCTAGAACAATGTTTGACACATTACAAACAGCCCTCAATAAAATGCCCTGAATGGATGAATTTTTTTTATTACTACACTGAACACAGAAAGATATGAGGAATATAAATATTTTGAGATTCCTGCTGTTTGGGCCCACCAACCAAATATTTATCGTCTTTATCTTGAGCTAGTACAATTACTTCTGTAAAGTCAATTTTTAAAAGCCCAAATCAATTTTGAATCCATTGCATCAACTGACTATAACTTTATGTGAAATTAGGGTTTTTTTTTTTTTTTTTTTGAGACTAGGTCTTACTATTTTTGCCCATGGAAGCGCAGGCTCTCATTGCCCAGGGGGCCACAGACTCAAGCAATCCCCAGCCTCAGCTTCCCAGGTAGCTGGGATTACAGGCGCGTGCCACCACACCCAGCTATTTTTTGGAACTAGGTCTCGCTATGGGCCCCAGGTGGGACTCGAACCACGATTCCTAGCCCCGGCCGCTTCATAGGCTGAAGCTTACAGGCATGAGCCACCGTGCCAGGCTGAAATTAGGGTTTAAAAGCTAAAACTGAGTGTCTTGCCTCAAAAGCAAGAGTTCTAAGAGTCATTGAGTTCAAGAGAGTCAGTTATGAGAAGTGGCCAAATACAGATGTGGTAAATGTAACTTTCAACAGTCACACTGAGCGACTGTGCCACACCAAGTGATGGTCAGGTCACCCAACCACCAGTGGCACCTGCTACTTTTCATTTATCCTCTCCTCCTTGGTTTGCTTCATTCATTCATCCATTCATTCACCTCAATACATCTGTGGAGCAGTTACTACACAAGGAGTCTGCTCATGCCGGATCTGTGTCTTGTTGCCCACAGAAATTCTCCTTTCTTTCTGAAGCCCTATCCTGTGAAGTCAGTGTACCACTACCATTCATGACCCTTCTTAATTCTACTGGCAGTAATCTGGTCTGGAGAGGGTTCACCTGACCACCCCACAGCTGCAGAAATCCGTTGGTCAAGTTACTCACCATCCTGTTTCCAAGCACTAGGAGGACAGAGGAAAGAAGAGGTGGTCAGTAGGAGATTGAGAGGAGGACACAGGTACTCTGATAAAGGTGGTACAGTCACATGTGCTCCTGCCTGCAGGGAGGCACTTCCCACTGTAGAGGCCTGTAACCACTTAAGGACAAAGCCTTCTATATCCTACATGCTGCTAAGGCTTGTCAGTATGCTGTTTCTCACCAACTAATGGGTACGCTCCAAAAGGAGACACTAAGTCTATGAACAGTTGCTAACTCTGGACTGTTCTTGGCAAAGTCTGCCATTGCAGTTATTTGACACACTCATTTGGTGAAATGGCTTATCTCTACTGCTCTAACCACTTCAACAAAGGCTTCCAGAATGCTTCCTGGGTGCCAGGTGCCATGCCTCTCGTAGTCACACTTAATCTTCTCAATGACCCATGAGGAATGGGCTCAGAGAAGCTTACAAACTTGTCCAGATCAGGGTTTGAACCCTAGGCCTTCTTCAGACTTTAATGTCCATTTTCCAACTTAAATAGCTTATCTAGTAGGGGTGGTCAATTAATTGCAACATAATGCTAAGAAGGCCATAATCTTAGGGCTCAGAGTTTTCATTAGCTTGCTAGCTTTGCTCTGTTCTAAGGTAAAAACTTTCTTTTTTTTAATAAGTCTGCACTCAAAATGAATAGACACATTGTACCCAGACTCATAATTACCATTAAAAGAGATCAAATTTATCTGCCCCTGATGGAGGGCCTGAGATTCAGAAAATACCTTCCTGAGACTAGTTGCCTGGGTCTCCTTACTTCATGACCCTCATCAGCACATATAAGTTACATAATAGATTTAACTCCTTACAAACTCTTTATAAAATGGAAACAAACTTCCTTGGCATAAGTCAAGTCAACTGAAAAATTTTTGCTTCTTAACTTTTAATGCATATTACTGAGAAAACCCAATCTGCACAGGCTACCTTCTACATGCTACCAACTATGTGACACTGTATAAAAGCCAATATGATGAAGACAGTAAAAAGATTTGGCATTGGGGGGAAGGGGACATAAACAGACAGGGCACAGAAGACTTTCAGGACAGTCAGACTATTCTGTGATACTATAATGGTGAACACAAATCAGTATACATTTGTCAGAACCCATGGAAAGGACTAGCTGTAGAGTAAACCTAAGATAAACTATGGAATTTGGGTGATGATATGTCAATGCAAATTAGCCAGATGTAACCACTGTGCCACTCTGGTGCAAGATGTTCATAGTGAGGGAGGCTGTACAGACATGGTGACAGAGGATGTATGGGAAATCTCTTCATTTTGCTATGAACCTGAAAGTCTATTCAACAACAAAAAAGTGGGTGAGTAAATGTCAAAACAATCAAAAATGGAAAAGCCATTTACAAAAACAGCATAAAAGATGATTTGTCATAACACAATTTTAAAAGGTGTCTCTGAAAAAGTTGATTCTGTACATTTTTTCGAAGAGCATTTGTAACAACCTGATCATGCAAATCAAAACAAAACACACCTTCGTCTGAGCAGGCATTTTGTTCTGCATCTTCGGTGTTGTGCTTTCCACTTTCGGAGTGGCACTGGTGAATGGTATCTTTGGAAGTGGTCGAGATGTTGTCAGCTCTGGACTTTCTATGTCCTCATCAGCTCCTGAAGGAAGTAACAACAAAGAGCTGAGCACATGGCTCATGACAGATTTCTACAACATCAGACACTGAACACTTCCAAGTAGCCCTTCTTTCATTGACCTATTCAGTCTTTCCATCTCAATGAGATTTCTTCCCTTCTCCACTGCAACAGGCTTCATTAAAACACAACAATATACAAGCAATACACAATCCCCTTTTGAAGAGATGACCCCATTTCGGATGGAAGTTACTGCCCCTTTTATGCCAGATGTTTCCACTGGTGTTAGGTATTCACTAACTCCTTTCCTCCCTCACTGTCTACTTTCTCCTCTGCTTCCTCTGTTCAGAGTTTCCCTGTCTTCACACTATTAGTACTGCCTTATGAAGGTCACCAATGCTCCCTATGCTGCCATATCCAATGACAAGTTCCTGAATGGTCTTCAAGTACCACTGTACACTGACCAACTGTCACCTCATTGAAATACTACCTTTGCACTCTTTTGACTGACTTCCAGATTTTCCCTCATTCTCTTCCACCTTGACACAAAACACCAATAGTATCTTAAGGTATAGCCTCAGGCTTCTTCTGATTCTTTCTCCCTCATCCATGTTCATGGATTCAATACCCACCTAAATGCAAATAAAATCTAAATTACCTCATTACTTAGACCAGTATTCTGAAATTCGGACCCACATAACCACTGGCCTGCTTGACATTCTCACTTGAGTAATTTGAAGGTACTGTACATCTCTAAAATATTTAAAGAAACTTTGGCTGCCCTCCCTCTCTCCCAGAACCTGGTCTTGTTCCTCTGTTATCTTGTAACCCTCCATTCCTAGAAATCACAACTCCGACTTGCCCTTCTTTACTGCCACAGTAAATCCATCACACCATTCCGTTGATGTGACCTTAAGATATCTCCACTCTAATATCCTGCTACAGTTCTAGGGTCACCAGCTTCATCCAAGCCCCTGTAACTTTCTATGAACCACTGTAAGTGCCTTCTTTCTAATGTCCCCATTCATCTGCTGTCACAAATTGGTTGTGAACCCATCATCTTTCTGTTTAAAGCTATTACAATGATACTCCACTGTTCTGAGTAAATGCAATCTGCTCATCCTAGTCTTGGGGGAACCAGTGCCCACCTACCTTTCCAGCTTCCTGAGCCTCACTGTCCTTTCTGACCCTTGGGCTTCTGCCAGAAGCACTTGTCTCATTAATTGCCAATTTACCTCTAGACCTCAGCTCAAAGGTCACTGAAGTCCTTCCCTGCACATTAAATCAGAATCTTCCAAAGTGAATTTTTAGCAGCACCTTTCTTACCCTAGATGCATGAGTCACCAGTTTGTAATGATGCATTTATTTGGTAACTGCTGACTGAAGACTCTATCTTATTAGACTGGAAGCTCCATAAGGCTAAGGGATTGCATCTGCTCTGCTGACTGAGTGCCTAAGGGCCCTGAGCACACATGGGCTCTGATCCAGTATCCAGTACTGGTTCAGTGAGTGACTCAGCACCAACTGCCATCTGGGTACTTTTCTTTTTTCCAAAATAGCATTTGAGCATTTCTGACATTCAAATACAAAATTTCAAGCTGATCATTAGTCAAACTTGCAACAACCCAAATACTCTCAAACTCTAATTCAAATTAACCTGCTTGCTGAGGCAGGAACAAATGATGACTAGTTCCAAATTTCTCACAGATGCATGTTAATGTAATAAGCAGTTTGGAAAGTAAGAGGTGACACACTGGAAACATCACAGCCCTGACTAGTGAAAAGACTGTCTCTTTTCACTGCAGTATGTGTATCTGTATTATCCAGAAGTAATGGCAAGGGAGACTGGAATAAATACAGGACTTGGCATCAAACAAAGCAACAAAAAAATGGGCCGGGCACGGTGACTCGTGCCTGTAAGCTTCAGCCTATGAAGGGGCCGGGGCTAGGGATTATGGTTTGAGTCCCGCCTGGGGCCCATGTAGTGAGACCTAGTTCCAAAAAAATAGCTGGGCGTGGTGGTGCGTGCCTGTCATCCTAGCTACCTGGGAAGCTGAGGCTGGGGACTGCTTGAGTCTGTGGGACCCCGGGCAACGAGAGCCTGCGGTTCCATGGGCAAAAAATAGCGAGACCTAGTCTCAAAAAACAAACAAACAAACAAACAAACAAAACAAAACAAAACAAAAACAAAAAAAAATGCAGTACTACTGGTTATCAACAGATCTATGATCTTGAACAAATAATGCTGGAATCTTATTTTCTTTATTTGTATACTAACTTACTCTGAAAGGCAGAAATATGCTATATTTGTTTATATTACATGCATGTAAACTGTAGTATAAATTTAAGTCATCAATGACAACCCCAGAAATAAACACCCATTCATATCAGCCTACCTGATTTTCCATCAGCTTTATTTATGACCTACTTGATCTGTCCCTGTAATAAATCATTTTCTTACAAAGTATAAAATTTCCATGAGAAATAAACACTTTTCTATTGAGGACCTGTAAGATCACCTTGTTTCACAATAACTACTAATATGAACCACCAAATAGGGGTGTGAAAAATCTAGTGTGAAAAAGAAAGAAATGGAAAGGCAGACCGCTGTCTGGCTAGCACTTCTTAAGGAAGAGACAGAGTCTTTGACCCATCAGGTGATTCTGTATTTATTGACTATTAAAAAGAGTTTATCAAACCAGCAGCTTTGAAAGACTGTTAATCACTGCTCCCTCATCCTGGGCTCTCCCTGTGTTCTCTACCATGAGCCTGCCTCCCACTTACAACATCTCACCCAAAATCAATGATACCCTCCCTTTGAAGCCTTCCTTGATCTCTCAATTGTGGATGTTTTTCTTTGCTTCCATTGCTCTTTGAATCTTTTCTCTTAATCTTTTATAGTGATATTTTTTCTCCATATAAAATGAATACTTTTTTTTAAAAGAAATACATTTTCACAGATAAATTTGGACATAGAACTGCACAAAGTAATAAAATTATTCAACCACCAGGGAGAGTTCAATTTTATAGACAGAATACTCCCAGCAACTAGGACCTAGTACCTGTTCTGCCACAGAGTGGGTGTGTGTGTGTGTGTTAATCTGAATTAATGAATACACCCTCTCTGTTTCTTCTCATCTTCTATAGTTTTTCCTTTTTGACATGATAGTTCTATTCTCTAAGAACTTTTTCGCACTTTCAAAAATGTTCCTTTTTTTTAATAGTATCCTCTTCTTGTTTTATCATGAGAATATCCTCTTATCTCTCTACATTTAATAAGTTTACCTCTAAGTTCTCTTATCTCAATTTTGGGGTAAGGGTAGTCCATGGGAAATGAAGAGGGTAATGCTGAAAAGCGGGTAACAAGCTCTGGGCATACAGGAAGCTTGTGAAATGCGGGCGTCAAAATCAAAGTGAAGAGAGAGCTGTGTGTTTTGCTGCGGAGTTCCCAAAGCCAGGATTTTTGAGCTGTTTCCTTTGAGTTTGCCCAGTTCCCAAGAGAGGGCAAAGGTCAGACTGTCAGCGTTCTGGGAAATGACTGGGAGAAGACAACTCAGCATTCAAGAGCTCAATCAGAGACCCTCTTCTATTTTCCATATGGTTCCCCTATTCCCAGCCCAACATCATTTTATTTTATCCTCTCCAAATAATAACCCTCCAGTTTGCATCTGAGGTTGGCAGCACAATTCATTTGCTTCATGAGGGCAGAAAGAAATCAGGAAATCTATCTGCTTCTTAAACAGCTTTTCAACCACTGAACCTGAATTGAGTACCATTTCACCCTCCATCTAGTGCCATCAAATCCCAGACCCTAGAGGGACGCTGCTGCGTTCCCTGGGTTGCTTCTTGGCTCCCCCACTGCCGGCTAACTTGGTCTTTCACGTCTGCCAGGTCTGTTACTACTAGACCATCTGCTTCCCAGCTTTCAAAACACAGTGGCTTTTGTGTCCCCACTGCTTTGCTTATCCTTGTGAGTTTATGTCCAATTCCTTTCGTGTTGGTTTAGTTGGATACTGGAAAGTATGTGTGTTCAATCTGCCACTTTAACCAAAATGTTTTTATTTATCGCTTTAATTTTTTGTTGTGCAGTACTTTCCTATGTTGTATCATCACCCATGACATGGTGTTATAATTTATTTTGGTCATTTCTACATTTACCTTATCAGACTCTTGGTCTCTTGAGGACAGGGCCCAAGTCTTTCTCATCTCTGTGTTCCAAGGACAGGGCAGAGAGTCTGGCACACAGTGACTGCCTGGGACAGACTTCAGTGAACGGCTGAAGTTTTCAGGTTAACAATATTCATCCTTCAGTCCATATATAAAGCACCTCCCATTTCTCCACCTGGGGAGTACCCTCTGGACCTTGACCCATTCTCCTCAAGTCCATTTGCTTTTCCACTGGGTATTCTGGTAGAAGTGAGGAAAGATAGTAGACTGGCCAAATGGGAATCCACTGGGGGTGCCCAGCTTCCAGCTGCATCTGGGCATCACTAGGCAGAGTTTAAATCTAGAGTGAGTTTTATGCCACAAGGAGGTGGTACAGCAAAGGCCTGAAAAAGAATTGACTCTCAAGTCCAACTTCCTGCCCCAGCTCCATTACTTTCTGATGGAGGCATTATACTTAAGCTCTGCACTCCACATTTTCTTATATCAAAATGGAAATAACAGAGTCTGTCCTTACATAGATGCTACAAGGATAGCAAAGGTGACTGACACCCAGTGAGAGCTTTATTCAGTTTGCTTATGTTGGAGGCCTAACATAAGGTACAAGAAAGAAACAAGAGAGAATGCTTAGATGCAGTAGCTAAGGGTTGATTTGGAAGTAATGAACCAAATGACAATTTATTAAACAAAGAAAGGGGTATATATAGAGAAGACAGGGCAAGGGTTGGGTGAATTTCAAAGGAAGACAAATATAAGGGTACAATTAAGTTGGTTAACATATTAGTTCCTGAGAGGTAATTGGGGATTGCTCACAAGTGAGTGCTATCTCTTTAAGGAGGGTTTCCTTAGGTAAACATTTTGGAGGGGCAGCAGTACCATCACTTCTTCAGAGGTATTTAGTGCTAGTTTTGTCTCCAGTTTGCTGGAGGCAATTAAGGTAAGAGGAAGTTTACTTCATCTCACAGCAAGAACCTGTCTGGTCTGGGAATAGCATTCCAAAACTTACAATTCCTACTGTCTTCAAGCTGAAAATCAACATCCCCAGTGGAGTGGAAGATGGCTTTGATAGTCCTGAGCCATGCTCTTTCCTTCCACTTCTCTGAAGCACTGAGCTACCCGAGGCCAGAGCCAAGGCAAAAGCAATGTGGGCCCATGTTTACACACTAGCTCAACATATCCCATGAGTGGGTTCAGGATTTCATATGATCAAACACCTTTCACCTGGATTGGGTGGGAGAAGGGGGGGATGTTAGGTGGCAGAGGGATGGGACTGTTTGTAAAGAGCCAGGTGCAGAGTTGCGAGAAAGGATAAACAAGAGAGATTGACACAGTCGAAGACAGTGGGCTATCAGAAGCATGGCTGGTAGCAACTTTAAGGTAACTTACGAGGCCTGTTATAGGGTCTAGGCAAGGGAAAAAAGTGGCTAAGAGAGTGTTTTACAACTAATTAACTAAGGAAGACTAATAGCTAAGGTAATAAAATTTGGGTAAAACATTAGTTCCTGTGTGATAATGGTGGGCAGGGGATTTACCCATACATAGTTGGTAATTTCTAAGGAATGTTTCTTAAGGTAAACATTGGGGAAATGGAGAAGCTGCTCTTTGCTCTCCGGACGTCCGTCATGTTAGTCCTGTCCTCAGTGTTCTGAAGCCAGACAAGATAGTGAAATGAAGTTTTCTTCATTTCACAGTCATGAGTCCTGTCTGGTCTCAGCTGGCAGCCTCTGACAATGATTCACCTGCATTCTTTGTATTAAACTTCACAACAGTTTTGGCAGAAGTCAGCAAGACGACTTAGACAACAAATCTCCATGAATCGCTATCATTCTCTTAGATTCTGTGAAATGGGGACCAAAACAATATTCATATTTATTTTATCTTAGGACTTTCTGAATATGACAATTACAAAGCATTTCTGAGGTGGTTAAAAAAAAAAAAGAAGTGCCATGAGAGATATTAATAGAGTCGTGGGCTACGGAGAACAACTCTTTTCACACTTATTCTGCGTGTGTGATATATATCACTCTCCCAAGAATAACTAGGGTTATTTTTACACTAGGCTTGCATTGTAAGCTCACTGTTACTAGGTCAGTCACCAACTCTTCTTTCTTAGAGTTTTTTTCCTGTTTATTTATTTCTTTAATTTTTTTTATTTTTTAAGACTAGGTCTCGCTATTTTTGCCCATGGAACTGCAGGCTCTCGTTGCCCGGGATACCACAGACTCAAGCAATTCCCAGCCTCAGCTTCCCAGGTAGCTGGGATTACAAGCGTGCATCACCACGCCCAGCTATTTTTTTGGAACGAGGTCTCGCTATGGGCCCCAGGAGGGACTCGAACTGCAATCCCTAGCCTGGGCCACTTCATAGGCTGAAGCTTACAGGCACAAAGCCACTGTGCCCAGCCCTGTTTTTTTCCCTTTTAAAAACTGACTCTTTTTATTGTGAGATCAGTATCAAAGATATAAGTTAATTTGTCCTAGGTCATTTTCAAGTTCAGACCAATCTGATTGTCAGACATCTATATTCAGCATGAACTTTCACCCTACAATGAACATTTTAAGCAAGGAAGGTGTTGAAATGACTTTTCTAGCATTCTATTGATGACAAATTCCTGGCTTGACCATAGTTAAGTATATGTATAAGCTCTTCCTCTTTCTCAGCTTCTTCAAGGACATTCCTGGTACAGGTGAAACATGAACAGGTAGAATAGATTGCAAAATGAAACTCCATCAATGCATTCATGTCTTATACATTGTGGCCTTGAAGCTCCTTCTATACAGAGGGAGAGAGCCTGAGATGGCCACGCGGCTTGCTCTGGCCGATAAAGTGTGGTATTGGTGATGCTATGTGAGTTGTAAGCCTAAGTTGCAAGAAACTTTTGCAGGATGGTGTTTGCTCTTCTGTGGTCCCTGCCTCTCTCTGGTAACAAATGGCTGGTAAATCAGAAGAGAAGAAGTGGTGTGGTCCAGAACTAGCCCTGCCTAGTGGCCCCAAAGAAATGACAGTGTCCTTCCAACATCAGCAAAGCTGTACCCCAACCTGCAGCTAGCCACTGACGTGAGAGAGCCTTGCTTAAACCAGCTTAAATTGCCAATCTGCAGTATAATAAGCTAAGGTGAGGATTGTTATTTCTAGTCACTAGGTTTGGAGAGGTTTGTTATGCAGCATTTCTTTTTCTTTTTTTATTATTCATTTATTTATATTGCTATCATTTTAAGCAAGGATTGCTATCCCAGGGATTTTACCCCCCCCACCCCCCTTTCCCTCCTGCCCATAGTTGTGTGCTTCAGTTTGGTGTTTAGCTTGTTTTGTCTTTTCCTCATGGATTTTGTTTATTTTTTTCATTATATCCCATATATTAGTGAAACCATTTGATTTCTGTCTT
>PVHY01015863.1:0-35060 GCA_004024945.1 Uropsilus gracilis
ATCAGTGTAGTGGAGTGGCAAATGTGAGCTTTAGACAGTAACTCCTAAATGCATTATTTAGGCTAAATGGTTAGAATACAAACAGAAGCTGGTTGATCTGAAGACCACCAAAATAAGGCATGGAGAATGAGGGCACAAGACATAGAATTTGAAGAATCATTTATATTTTTATGTCCTTTGGTTTTACTTATGCTGTCACTAGCTGAGGGCCATGCTAAACGTTCACAAAGATGAGTTATATGTCTTATGAACATACCATAAAAATCACTTAATTATCTAACTTTCTCTTTCAGTCCAAGAATTTTAGCTCCTATTACATGGTCATCAGATCATTATACATATTCATTAAGACTAACAATGAAAATTTACATTGCAATAGTATTTTACAATTTGAAAACAGCCCTCACATGCATTCCTTTGTTTGAAATTATATCAATACTCAAAAGTAAGCTAAAGGGAAACTCTCCTCCATTTTCAATAGAAAACTTCTGATCAGACCTGTTAAGGGACTAACCCAAGCCTACAAAGATAGCTGCCTGTAGAATCAGAAATGAACATATATCTAAATTCCAGCAAAAAAAGTTTTTTGAGTATTTCAATTTACACATTTTTGTGAAATTCATGTAAAAGTAGCTTTTGTCTTTTGATTCCACCTAGCTCATTTCTCCAGTTTTTTAATTCTATTGGTTCTTTTGTTATATGTTTAATACAAAATATCAAAATGTTATCTTATTCAGTTTGTGTGAATGTTTAAAATTTTCCGTTTTGCCCAAATAAAATTTCACAATATGAAATACTAAAAATGAAATTAAAATAGAAAAAAATAGCACATTAAAAACTGAGGAAAGTAAGCATCAGTCACTATGAAAGCTTTAAAATTATTTTTACTAAAGAAACATTGGGTTATATCATTATATAAGTTTTAGATATATAGTAATTTATTTCAAAAATATGCCAATACTACTTTATGTACATCATCCATAGTCCATTTCCTATCTACCACCATAGAATCTATTTTTGCCCATCTCACCCACCCCAAACCATGGATCAATGGAACAGAATTGCAAGTCTAGAAATAAATCCATATACACACTAGCATCTAATATATGATAAAGTATCCAGGACCATAAAATGGGGAAAGATGTACTCCTTTAGAAATGGTGCTGGGAAAACTGGAAAGCCACACATAAGAGGATGAAGGAAGATCACTCACCCGTACCACACACCAAAATAAACTCCAAAATTGATTAAAGATTTTGCTATAAGAACAACAACAGCCAAATACATGAAGGTAGTACAACCCCTGTAACAAAAGTTGATTGTTTTTTGTGTGTGACTCAATCCTTATGGAAAGGCAATTTTTAAAACAAAATTAAGCAATTGGGATCACCTCAAGTTACAAAGTTTCTTTAGAAACAAAATACAAGATGATTAAGTAGATACTATATTAAATAAGATAAAATGCTTATAAAATATATACTTCAACAAGTATTAATATCGAAGATGTAAAAAATAACACATAAAATTTAGCAATGAAAAGAATTCAATTTACAAATGGGCAACAGATATGAATAGCCTGTTCACCAATGAGGTTATTCAGAAGACCAAAAGACATGAAAAATTCCTCACTATCATTGCTACTAAGAGAGATTAAAATTAGAAGATATCATCTCACACCCATAAGAATAGTACATAAAAAATGTTTGAGAAAGTGTGTGTGGGGGCAAGGAATCTAGTACATTATTGGTGGAAATGTGAGGTAGTATAACCATTATGGAAAACAATTTGAATTTACATTAAAAAACTAAAATCATAAATATTGTATGACTTGGCAATCCAATACATACATATATATACATATATATACATATATATCCCATATATATCCCATATATACATATATATCCCATATATGTATACATATATATATCCCATACATATATATATATATATATATATATATATAAAATTGCCACAGAAATATGAAACTATCTTTAATGATGGTTAAAACACATATCACAAATCGATGGCAAACTTGTTCACAATAAGCAGGACTTGGAATCAGCCTAAATATTCATCAGTGGGCAACTGTATCTAGAAGATGTAGATTCACACCATGGAGTGTGAAAGTGTGAGAAAGGGTGAAATTCACTCAACCTCAACAAAATGGAGGAAATTTCAGGGAATTTTGTGCAATGAAGCAAGTTAGAAAGTTATAAACAAATACTGAATACTTACACATTTACAGAGTAGGTGGTTGGATAACATAATATACTTTCAAAAACCAGGTGACATGAATGAATATTCTGAGAGTTCTGAGGTTTCAGAGGGAGGCAGGGGTGGGAAAAGTGCAGGGATGCATTAGGGATGGTAGCTAATAAATAAATAATAACCTAATTAATTCGGCAAATGTCAGAATTATGCCTGGGAAGACAAAAGTGTCATCTCTAAAGGTCACAGGGTTTACAGAGGGAGGTAAGCAGCAAGATGAAAAAAAGTAGCTTCAAGGTGGAGATGAGAAAAAGTCTCTTGTTGGCTGTTCAGCGTCAAGTTGAGATCAAACCTGTCACCTGAATTTTATCTTTGGTGGTCCTTTGAGGTAATGCTCTGTCCTTGTGAATATAACATAGTCACTTAAAGGAAACACACTGAGTTGGGCACAACAAACTCTCCTTGCAGTTGATGGTATTATAAACTTTAGGTATGAAAAAATAAAATGGAATAATGCACTCTGCAAAAATATGTAGGAGATAAAGAGTATTAACTGAAATAAGTGAGATAGAGAAAGACAAATAATACCATGTGACTCCTGTTGCTTGTTCAGGTTATCAATTAAAAAAACAGTGAACAAAAGAAAATGTTTAAACTACAGGAACAAAATAGTATTTACCAAAAGGTAAGGAGGAAGAGGGTGGGTAAATGGCTGCATAGGATCATTTGGATGGCGATCAATGGAAATTAGAATTTTCATGATGAGCATAATGCAGAGTATGCAAATTGTATATACAAGTTCAGGTAACTAAAATCTTTTTAATGTGTAAGTCAATGTATTGTCAATAAAAACAAATATAGTCACATACATTTTTGAAACTATAAGGAATTAACAAGGTTTTGAAATAAGAGATATCTTTTGAAATATTTAAACAAGAGACCATTATCAGAAAACTAGACTTTTATAGAATGTGAAGACAAATAAGATTAAATGTAAAGGTTTCTGATATTCATTGACAAGAAAAATTGGAAAATTGCAGGAGAAACAATTTTACAATGTAGTGAAAATATTTATTTTTATGAACTGATGAAAAAGTTAGTGTTCAGACTGAAAAGCTCATAAAATATCACTTATTTTGAGAATATGGTTGTGTGGTATAATATATATTTGAAGAAATGTGATGCTATTCATTTGAATTATATAAAGTGTTATAACCCAATGTCACTTAAATGTACCAATACAATGATGAAACTACTAATCTGTGACCTGGAGAAACTTTAGAATTTTAAAAATAAAACAATCTTTCAAGTATCCAGTTAGGGTAAACTTAGCATTTACAAAGGAATCATATTCAGAGTGGACTAGACTAAAAATGAGTCAAGCATTAGCTACAGAATTTTGAGACTGAAAATGGAGGAAATTTATACAAGAGTTTTCAGACAGACAAGAACACTCAAAAAAATCTACAAATTAATGATGACTCCTGAAAATAACAGTAGAAAATGTCCTCCTGATAGCTGAGGTTTGCTGAAAAAAAAAAAAAATAAAAGATTCTTGGGAGCAAAGAGCTGATGATGCTAATGGAAATACTTAGATGCAAATTCATGAAAGATTTTTTTAAGTCCCTGAGTAAAATAGTTTTAAGGCATAAGACAAATCATTTAATATTTCTTATCTCTAGTTTTTCTGTTTTCAAAACATCACCATGCCTGAATTACATCAAAGTTCTAATTCATATTTTAAACCACCCAGACATGTTGACTCTTTTTCTCTTTGCCACTGTATTCTTCTCAGGGAGGGCTTTGTGATATGAAAGATCGCTAGCTTCTCTCTCTCTCTCTCTCTCTCTCTCTTATTTTTATGGTATTTATTTAATTATTATAATTTATTACTTTGTTAATGTACATTTTCTTAAAGTCTGATATTGTTTTATTTTTTGTTTGTTTTATTTTACATGGTTATCTACCCCGGAGTTTTCCCACCTCATCGCACGAGAACCATTGCCTTAGTCTTTTGCCCCCATCCCATTTCACTTTCCCCCTCCCCATCTCATGCTCTATGCTTCAATTTTGCTGAGTTAGTTTTAAATTTTTCTTGTCTGTTTATTTTTTTTTCTTTTATCGCTCATGTAGGTGAGACCATCCAGTATTTCTGTTTTTCTTTCTGACTTCTGTTAGCATGATTCCTTCTAGCTCCATCCATGTTGCTACAAATCACATGAGTTTGTCTCTTAATCCTTCTGAAAAGTCTCAACAGACTTCCCACTGATGCTGGATTTGGTTAGTTTTCCTGTTCAAGAAAGATTTCCATTGATCCCACTTGTATTCAAATGACAGAACACAGGATAAAAGCTATGAAGTTTTCTTGATTTTCAGCAAATGAGTTTTCCTTCTACCATCTTTTAAAACAGCTTTTCAAGCAGAAGGCTGACTGAAGTATTCACTGCCTTCTATGAACTGCTTTCTGCCTTTCCACCAACACCTTCTTAGTTAGCTGATTTCTAAATGCAGGGAAAAGGAAATTTTTTTAAAAAATCCTTGCTATTTTCACATCTGTGTTCATCTAATGTTGAAAGTTTCTTTGAAAAAAAAAATGCCCCTTAACTTAGAAAATGTATGTCCATTCTTGTATAATTGGTAGGTAGAAAAGCAAATCAGATAAAAAGCATATGAATTGAATCCATGGCATTCTGACATAACAAAGGTTGCAATGTGGAAGTATGATATGGAATCTGTTACTGATAGAATCGTTGAAGGTGCAAAACAAATAATTCTTCTGGAAAATTCCCTCAATTTCAAACTCTTCAGAGGATGAAATAGGCTCTTAAAAAATACTGTTTTCTGGAATGATTTCAGTATGTTTAAATGGCATATAAATGAAGCGCTCAAACATGTTTAGAGGTAATCAGAAGATTGGTAAATGATGATTTTTCTATACATCATCATTATTTTATTGAACCAGCAACAATTAGAATCAGTTTTACTCTATATATAGATAGATGATTATAAGACAATTGGTAAAGAGTTTTTTGGATATTTTTCTACATTTCAGGAATTTTAAAAATATTATTTGCAGATATTAAATCATTCAAGAGATCTATTAACTCTATTAAGAAAGTATTCATTATCATACCCATTATTACTGTGTTTCTAGTAATAAAGTCATGGTCAGTGTTCCATAAGTTTGTTGCTATCCTGAAGACTGAAACTGAGTAGAAGTTTGCAATACTAGGTACTATTACCCTGATACTTTGCTGCCATCTTGTAATGTGGTATGAAATGCTGAACAAGTTCATTGCCCCCACTCATTGTCCTTGTTCATTTCACAAGGAAACTTGCAGCCTGCCAACATGCTGAGATTTTTATAAGTCTGGTTATTTCTAGGATCTTGAGAATTTAAATTTGTTATCTTCATCCTATCATTCAACATCAAACTGTGTTTACTTTTTGCAGCAAATGCAGATCTTCTACAAGTCCAAAATAACACTACTTGTATCTTAGAGGGAGTTGGGAAAGGTGATAGCTAGCAAGGTAACCCATTGTTCCTATTCAGTTTCCCTAATGTTACTGTCCTATTGAAACTACATCCTTGTGTTACAAGTCTGGGTGATCCAGCTCTTTCACTGGGAAGAGGCGGCTGCACTGGTTATATAGATGCCCCCTTACCCCCAAGCACGGCTGAAGGGCAGTTGGCATCAGGGATGGTTTCCTGTGGCTGGTGCCTGCTCAGCTGAGACGTTCTGCCAGTCTGCAGAGCACACTGTCTGTGTGTAACCCCTCCCCTGTTCGAGCTGGGTTTGACCACCAGAGTCTCTAAGGGTCCAGCAACTTCCAAGGGGGTTTTCCTCCTGATTGAGAAATAAACCCACTGCTGCTGTGCCCCGAGTCTGCGTGGTCTTGCAACTGAGCGTCCAGCTTAAAACCTGTGGGCAGGGGGATTGTCTTAGATTTTCATGCTGTTCTGAACACCTATAGGCCTGCTGTAACCCTGTTTCACTATCCCCAGGGAAAATGTGCTTTGGTAAACCGAGTAACTATCTTGCCTATAAAACACTTCCTAAAATTAGTTGTGCTTTCAGAATTCTCATTTGTTGTTGATATCTGTCCTAGGGACTGGCTAGTGTCTTGTCTGAAGAGCAGTTCGTATTAACCTACCATCACTGGTGAATGACCCACATTGTTATTTATATCACACAGACATTGCCCTTCTATGAAGAAGCTGCAAGCTCACTGTGGTGCGCTGGTGCATGGGGGCTAATGTGTTTCCCAAACATTGTTCTTCATTATGTCCACTGAGAGAATAAGTGATGGAAAGGAAGACCAAGGTCATCTAAACAGGCAATGATCAAGAAGAGTGCCAGGGTAAATGGACTACACATCCTTTATTTGATGCTAATCTACCTCAGTTGCTAATCCCCGCTGAAATTGGGTCAGTGAAGTCTGGGTCAGCGGAGATTTTTTTAATTGATTATTGGCATGCATTATTCTACTAAGGAGTAGCCAACTTCTTTTCAAGGCTTTTGAGAAAATCTTGAAATAAGATTTACTCAAAATAAAAATTCCATTCATCCAACAATATATGCATCTGTACACTGCTGTTTATATATTACATGAGTATGACATTTCAAAAGTTTGTATTTTTTTTAAGTTTTACCAATACTTCTAATTTAATTTGAACTCCGTTTATATGAGTTTACTGAAAACACCAACAGGCTTTAAATGAGAAGAAAAGATGAATTTAGCCCAGGGCTTTGTTTTATAAAAAAAACAAAAACAAAAAAAAAAAAAAAAAAAAAAAAAAAAAAAAAAAAAAAAAAAAAAAAAAAAAAAAAAAAAAAAAAAAAAAAAAAAAAAACAACAACACAAAATGAGATATACAAATTTATCATTTGTAATCATGAAAATATCATCACAGCCACATGCTGAACAGCACAAATAACCTCATTGAATCTGCATGTGATCCTGTCTGATTAAAAAGGCAAAGAAAATAGCCACTTAAAGCTTGGAAATGTGTTTCTGCATGTTGGGCATATTATTTTTATTAAAATTAATATTATGAGTTTGAGTAGGAACCTAGTAAAAATTTAAAAAATAAGAAAATCTAGATATACAGTCTAATAAGTAATTGTCATCAAATAACACTTAGCATTTCTTTTATACTTATCATTGTCCCATCTGCCTTTACATTTTTACTACACTGACTCTGTATCTAAACTTTCTTCATAAAGTAAACTGAAAATGTAGACTGAAGGTAATTAAGTTTTATTTAAGATCAACAGACAATGACTTTTCCATTAGACCAAACAATATTGGGTGTCTAAGTTTTTTGAGCTCTTCTTGCATTATGGTCCTAAATGAACAGATTTTCTTTCTCGTTTCTCATTGAAGTATCTGAATGGTGAATCACAACCAAAATGATCAAGCCCACATTTTATTTGCCTCATTTAGGGTAGAGGGCTCTGGTGTTCAGTATGGACACTAACCACATGTAGATTTATTTTTTAATTTGTTACATTTAAATTAAATTGAAATTCAGTTCCACAATCATATAGACCACATTAAAAAGTTTCAATATCTATGTGCACCTTGTGGCTGCCCGTGTTGGATAGCACAGTTCCAGAACTCAGACCATGCCCACAACATTCTCTTAGATAACATAGACCTTGGGGGCTCACTTCTGAGTTTGATAGTCCTTTTTTTGCATGTTGCCTGTTGGTTCATCAACCTTAGTAATCAAGCAGTGACAGCTGGTGTAGCAGCCAAAGAAGTGAGTGGAAAATGGAGACAAAAAGCAATAAGTAAGTCACAAATTGGATGAATGTGAAAAAGGAGTGAACATGGCTTCATTTGGGTGAGATAAACCTTTTTGAATTTGGAAGTAATAGAAGTGACTGAATATGAACATTTGATGTTAAAATAGAGGGATAAAATACATAAAATCAAAAATCCTATTTGAAAGGATGAAGTGGGAAAGCCAGATAAAGCTCACTGGTCATTTGCTCAGATAAGAACTGGAGGTAGAAAGCTGTAGTATATGTACACAGTGGAATATTATACATCAGCCAAAAAGAAACAAACCTTTGTCATGTGTGGCAACATGGATGGCACTAAAAGGGATCATGCCAGCAGAAATAAACCAGAATCAAGAGAGAAATAGGGGATGGTCTCACTAATATGAAGGAGAAAGGAAAACAAACAAACATTTGGGCAAGAAATGTTTAAAGCTAACATTGAACAGTTCAAAGCATAGAGCATGAGAGGAGGAGGCAGGGAAATCAAAGAGGAGGAAGGGCACAAAATAATAAAGTGATGGAGCATGCGTGATAAGGTGGTAGCAGAACCAGGGGTTAGATAACTATATAAACTAAAGTAATTAATTAAAAAATAAATCCTATATTTAGATTTTTTCTAATAAAATAACCGAAGGTTGGGATATATATATATATATATAAAAGAAGTGGGGGTCGTATCCTTTTCTGGGACTTTTGATTGTAATGGTCTCAGGATTTTCATTTTGGAGTTCCTATGACCCTACAAAGTTCCTTTCAGTTATTTAAACTTCATTCTAAACAAAGGTGGCAAAAATAAATAAAAATGACTAATAAGTTTTGTTTACTACTTATACTAAATAGCCAATACCTTCTTAGGATGTGAGTTTGGGGTGGTGGTACTTGTGGGTTGAGCGTCATTGATATTGTTTCACAAAACTGAATATGTTTTAAAGGTCGAGGCTACACTTTTTCAAATATATTTCAGCACCAAATAGTGACTCCTTAACTGTTGGATGCTTAGGTTTTATGACTATTACATGTTTAAATTGCATATGTCAATCCAAATATCAGTGACCAAATTCGCAGAGTGTATATATGTGTATAATTTAAAGATGGAATGAAAATTTGGAGTAATTAGGGTTTTTTGTAATGAGTGTGTTATCTAGCAAATAAATCTCCATAATAATCCAGAGTCTGGGCTTTTCAGAGTTCTGAATGGTGGACGGGACTTTTAATCATTCCTAATTTTCCTTCCTCAACAGATGACATTAAGAAGCTTATAGGGTAAATGGTCTCTTTAGTTATCCAGCCAGTGCAATTTTCATCTTTTGTACTTACTCTGTGGAGCTTATTTTCCCCCTAGTGAATTTGGAGTGTAAGATTGTAGTCTTTTTCCCAGGGCATTTCCCTGATCCTGCTTATGGTATAAATAGAGCTACTTCATAATGTCTAGAAATCTTGGGAGGCTGAAAGTAGAGTGGATATTGGTTTGTTTTGGGACACAGCTTTCCTCTGTGGAGACTGATTATCAATTCAGCTCAAGTTACTCCCAGAATGTGTGCGTAGAATGGATCCTGAGAGGTTACAGGATAAACTTGACTCCTTTGATCACACAATATCAAATTGCTTCCATGTAGAAATATTTGAGTTAACTAAAGCTGCTGACTGAATTATTCCACAAAAGAAAAGTCGTTATCAATGAGGTTGAAACATTGAATGATATTTTTACTCTAATTTTATTTGAGAAATTGATAAGTCCTCTGTTCAAATCGTCATGTTATACCTTGCAACAAAAAGTATATTTTATTTAGTTGGTGTATTAATTTAGGTTTAGAGTTAAAAAATAAAAGATAACTCCTTAAAATGTTTGAATACATAAGACTCAAGATTCCTTTATCCCAAAGAGAGACATTCTATTATGCAAATATATTAATTCTGTTGCTGGTATCAGGAATTTAAACAGAAGTAGATAAACTTTAAATAAGGAATTTTATGTTGAGGGATTTTATTGAATAAAATAATGAACTACTTGGTTTTGCTTATGTTGCATGTAGATGTAAAAAAATCACTTTTAATATTTGTTTGTGCTATTCATATCCTATGACTACAGATGCTTCCAGTCACCGTAGGAATAGGAATTATCATTCAGGGATAAAGTATGCAAATATGCACAAAGAATGAGTCTGAAAATATTTTTAAGATAGTGTTCCTACTCTAAACCAATATAGCCTAAGTTCATTAATGTAGAATGTCAGGGTAAAACTTTCTAAGGTCCTTGTTGTTCATTATATGTAGTGCTGATTTCATTCCAAGCCTTGTGAATATAAGAAGTATATGTGTGTATGAATTAGTTTTTGCATACATACACATACGCACATGCTGATACATGTACACTTGTGTTATGTGTTATACCTACAGAAGTAAAAGGCAGGAGAATTGATATCACTGATTTCAAAAACATAAAGATGATGTTTTGAATGGCAAGTCGATTTGCACATTTATTTTACAGAAAAACATTGATTTTTAAACTTTTTATGTATTATTTTTCCTCTTGCTCAGAAATTTAAGGACTTTTTAAAGCAGGAAATATTAAAAGCACTCTAGAAGAAACATTATCTTAATTTTTTTGTCTACTTCGTATGTTTGAGCATCCTTCTTATGTTAGGATGTTTTCCACATATGAAGGAGGTCATGCTTCTTCAATTCAGAAGTCAGATATATATTTCTCATATCCCATCTAGTTATTTGTACCTGCATGTGATATAAGTTCACCAACTCAGCCTATACATCAAAGAGTGGATTCCCAGTGACAAGGACAATGGTGAAAATACACATCATTAGCTCTGTGTGCGTAACAGTTGCAGTTTCCAGCCATTTCATTCGAGTGTGATGTTCAGAATAAACACTATGGTCTCTCTCTCGGGGGGGGGGGGGCAAACCTGCAGTATAATTTAGGTGCTGTTTTTGCTATCATGATGAGGGATATGGGGGGTGTCTTTAGATTCCTTCTGTCTGAAAACAGAACTGATTCTATGGTTTACTTCTAAAAGCTTTGGTGCATAGCACCCAACACTAATACTCTCTTACCCTCCTATGAACATACTCATCTTTCTCTCTTCATTTATTTTTCCAATTGTGGATTTTTCTTTTCTACACAAACTTGCTATTTTCTTCTCCCATCTTCAAAACTCCTTCTGTCTTAAGCATTTTTTGGCATCTACCTCTGCTTTGCTATTTTCCCCTTTTTAAGTATAATCCTCCTACAAGTTTTATATGTATTCACTCTCCAATTGATCATCTCCAATTCACTCATTGACTGATCTCAGTCAAAATTGCCCACTGAAACTGCACTTAATTCCCAGTAACCCCAATGTTAAATAGCCACCTTTCACATCATTAAATCATCTTTACCTCTTCCTTGTTTCATGTCTCAGCAGCATCCATTAAAAGCTGTCATGTCCTCCACCCAAAGTACTTCCTAACATTTCAGAAAGGCATACACTTCTAGTTTTCTTCCTATATCTCTGCTGCTGTTGGGTTTCAATTGTTTTCTAGATATCTAAATTTCAGAGTTCCCCAGAGTTCAATTATAATATCTCTTTTATATTAGATGTACACTCACTTGGCCTCATGGTCTTAAACAATATCAGGTTCTTCCCATTTCCCAGAACTGCAGTAGGCTGTGTAAAATCTTGAGTAGAATCTCCTAAGTTGACAAATTCACATGTGGGGTAATAGACATTTTAAATATAATGAGGCCCAAAGTGAACTTCTGACGAGAACTCTCTGAAGTTCTCAGTTTTCTTTATATCAGTACCAAACTGCTCAATTCTTCCAGTAGCTTAGGTCAAAATATTAGAGTCATGTTGAGTCTTTAATTTTCTCCATATGTTAAGTATGATTGATTAGAAACTATTTCCCACTTTACCTTGAGAATATATCCAGAATCCGTACAATTCACATTATGTCTACATTTACTTCTCTTAGAAGTCCTTTCTGTATCTATTATATTATTATTTAACACTTGCTATAATTCAGTTATCTTCTTTCACTAATATATAGCTCAATAAATCTAAGAATTTTATTGTGATTGGCACTCAAAAGCTTTATAAAGTATCAACTTATTAAAATGGTATTAAAATGGCACAATAGTAGCACTGAAAGTTAGATATTGTAGGAAATTTATTAGGCTCAGACAACTGAGATAATTGTTCACAACACCTCAATATATGTTTGTCAAATTGAATGACACAAAGCAAAAGTAGAGGAATTTTATAGCCATTTCCCAGTATCAACTAAGAAACTGCCCAAAATAGGTAAAAAATATTTTTAGATTCATAGACTCAACTCATATCTATGATTCTATTTTAAAGTGCAATTGTTTATAAAATAATTAATCTTTTGACCAGTAACAAGTTTATAAAAATGTTGAGTACAAATATAAAATATGAAAAGTTGTGAGATTCAACTAAATCATTACAGACTGATGGGAACTAGAGATAAGTAAATGACAAAAGAAAATTGGCTTTGATGATATAAATTATGTTCCCTGCTAGGAAATATGTAAGGTCTCAGGCATGAGTTAAAATCTACCTCTCTGTAATTAATATTTGTGGGATATATAAGTAGGCTCATGTGACAATTTTAAACTTCTATAATTATTAAAATGTTATACAGCGTGTAATGTTTTCATAATTCAATAAAGATTTGTTATATGTCTATATTAATTTTGATAAACATTAATATCACTTCAAATATAAAAATTATAACCTTTTTAAAAATGTCCATTTTTTTTTCTATCAGATGTGTCCAAAAAAATCATGGAGAAATAAGAGTTAAAGGTACTTTTTTCAAAACTTGATTTCAGTGTGACTTTCTATCTTGCTCCTTATAAACTGGATACATCTGAGTTCAGTTCACTTCATAAAATGGGAAATGGTAGCTTATACAACTGTTTTGCCCCTGTTGTATGGTTGTACCTGATTTCTATCACAAGGTCTGGTGTTCTGACAGTCAGAACTGGACAAAGACAGAGATGGAGATTCAGGCCCTGACACATGTTGATGACAATGGAGAAATCATATTCTACTCCTTACACAGCTTACATATACAAGAATCCTGTGAGGTAAATGAGTTTTTAGGGATTTTGCCCTTCTGTGAATAACCTCTATGACCACCACCTTTGGAATTATACCCTCCCCAAGATTGTAGGTCCTATGGGTATGTGCATGCCTGAGTGGGTTCAACTGGGCTGAGAAGGAGAGGGTAAAAGGGTGTCACCCTGGGGGAGGGAAAGGAAGAAGGAGAGAGGAGAACCTGGACAGAAACTTAAGTGACTGTTTCTTTGTTGTTCATTATTACAAGTTCTACAAAAATAATTTCAATATCTCTGATACTTCTTTACTTGCTATAAACAAAGATGAGCTTACCCCCTGGTCTGAGCCACTTGCACTAAAAACCCAAAGCTGGACCCCTTACTGGATTCTGAGGACTTATTCAACTAGATGTCTTAGTCTCAGGACTTTAGCTTAGAATCTGACCTTGCTTTTATCTTTTTATATCACCACCAGTAAAGACTATTCCAATTCAAAGGTCTTAACTGTACACCATTGGGTTATATACTTCTATTTATCTGATCAATTGTACAATGAGTTACTCATCTACCCAAATGCCTACCATCAAGATTTTCTACATATGAGTCAGAAAAAGAGAGAACAGTAGCATACCCTGAGGGGAGTGGGGCTGGAGGTCATTGCTTAAGGTGATAAACCAATTTCCTTCAAGTATTACCATGACTTATAATTGGCTGTTCATGGGAACTAGTTAAAAATATATCTGAAACTTTAAACTTGAAGAGATTAGAAACCATAGAAAACCATTCAAGGGATTCAAGGGCTGTTATTGATGACTTAGAAGAGGCTACTAGGAAGGTGTAGGTCCCGCATCAATATCAAGACCGCAATGCACCACTTTATGAATATCTTTTGGAAAGCCTACTGAGTAAGTGTTCCCCAACATTTATTCAGTACATATCAAATGTTCTTACATGACTAGAGCTTATAAATGAGACATATTTATGATTCTCATCTTGGATCAGACAGTCTGAATGGGCTTAATGTTGTTTCAGTTCTATAAACCTTGAGGAACTATAAACTCGGATAGAGAGGCCCTCAAATACCCTCTCTGTTAAATATATATTCCCTAAAGTTGCTGCACCTGTCAGATGAGCCTCTCTTTTGTCCTACTAAGGTCTCTGTACACATCCCTACAATCAGTATCCAGGAAGATGAAAACTACAGATTAGATCCCTCAGATATCTTTGCTGTCTGTTTTCCAGGTATGTTGATCCAATAGATGTCACCAGTAGGACTTAAGAGGGTGAGAGAAGACTGAGGAAGATGATTGCTTCCGTGTTCCCTTCCTATGTCATAGTTACACATTTGACTGTAGCTTGTTTTTCAAGTGACAATAGATTCATCTTCCAAATGGTCTATTTTCACTCATCTCTTGTAATTCTATTCTCTTCATGTTTAGGGTGATTACTACTATGACTAGGTCTTTAAAACTTTGCCATTTTTTGCTTAGTCTTTTCATGTCTCTCATACTTTTGCAAAATAGAATTTTAATTATATTTTATTACCTTATGAAAACACTATTTCTTCTTGCTAATAAATTTCAATCTTTTCACATGTTAGACTAAAGATTATATAATGAAGATTAATCTTTGCCACAAAAATTAAACAGTTTAGAATGAAACCCCTCCACCCTCTGCAAAAAATTAGATGAATTGTTAGCAAGTTAGAGGTACTGATAAATAAGATAAACATTTTAGCTTAAATTTTTAAGGAAAATAGTAATTTCACAAAAATTTAGACTATAAGAGGACACATAATGTCCTTTTGTCATCTGTCATAGTTCCTAGTTCTAGTAGCTTCCACATATGGTAGCTTGATGAACCCAGTAAAAGTTTGTTAAAATGTAAGTAAATACATTTTCACAGAGAGGTGAATGAATGAAAGAAATTGGTAAAAATGTAAATTGACATGAAGTGAATTCGCCTACAATTGTCAAATAGTCAAAGCAGAGTAGTAAAAGAAGCATTATGCAGGCAAAGTAACTAGTAGAAATTGTCACAATCAAAGCTCAGAAAAAGTGCAATGATCCAAAATCACAAGAAGGTAAGTTTAACACTGACCATTGCTTTTATGAAAATGAATAGACTAATAACACAGTATTTTCTGAGAGCAAATAAAAGGATATTAAATATTCGCATTAGAGTCAATGAAAAATGCTTTCACATGATGGTTGTCGTTTGCTTCTGTCACAGGTTCATCCAAAGTTATTAAATTTTAAAACTGCACTAGGAGTTTTTATATGTAGTTCCTTTATAGCCTCTGATTTATACAGCACTTTTCTTCTATCAGCCCATTATATCCTCATTCTCCAATTCAATTGTGCTTACAGTTAAATATAGCAAGCAATATATGTGCATGTAAAATATATATATTTAGTTATATATAATGTTATATAAGTTTTTCTTGTCCCTATGTTCTTCATACAAGATATTTACTGATACTTTCCAGTGGTTCAAAATGCAATAGCAAGATGACTTGAGATATGCAATGATATTTTCAGCCAGAGGCATATACTGTGTCAAATTGTCACTAAATAACAGTCCTTCTGGAACAAGGAGCCTAATCTGTGTGAAGTCGCATTCTATGTGCACTTAACTTAAAGGCAATTGCATATGCTTGCAAATAGAGGCACATGAAAAATAAATCAAAATTTAAATCGTGCAAGCCAGGCTATATGCTGTTCCTTTCTTTCCTTGAGTGAGGTTATGCTGAGAGATGCCAACTTATCTTCCTTCAATCCAGCTGTTCCCTTACCATCACTTCTAGGACAAGTAGACTTCTCATACAGGGCAGGCCAAAAGAAAGAAAGATAAACAGACAAGAAAAATTTAAAATTTCCAACAGAACTGAAGGACAGAGCAAGATATGGGGAGGAGAGTAAAACTGGTGGAGGGATGGACACAAGAGATAAAGATGGTTCAGGGTTGATAAGGTAATGGGAGAGCCTCCAAGTAGAAAATAATGTAATGTGTGTATGTGTACAATCAATAAAAACTAATTTAAAATATTTATTTTCCAACTTCCAAAGACAGATAGGCAGGCAGGCAGACTTGTGTTTAAAGATGCATGTTTTTCTCAATGTATATCCTTAACTTAATTCATCTGCTCCAATGGGTATTAAACTGATGAACAAATGATCTAGAAATTGCTCTGTTGAACTCACTAACTTGGAAGACTTTAGTATATCAGTTTCCTACAAGATTTTCTGAAGGATCGTCTAATGATATTTTCTCCAATTTGTGATTGCCTTGACCTGGCTTTATCTATCTACTCTCTAGTTCAATATGACTTCATTGTATCTAGTACATGTTCCCCATGCCATTCTTCCATTCTTGGTGGTTTCTATCATCCTTTGATTCAGATTCTCCTTGGACCACAGTGAAGAGAGATTTTGACATTGACATATGAACCAAATTAAAAAAAAAATCCAAAATGGACACAGGAAGTCAGCTTGTGTTGGAGTATGCCAATAAAGATATCGTGCTTAAGAATTTTTGTGCTGTTAATGGGATGGCTCTGTGATACTCATTAGCATGTAGTCTGGTGACTTTCACAAATCCTTGAAAAACAGTACTAAGTGTAAATGTCCCCACATTTTTAATATAAGGGGTTATTAGAATGGAAGATGCACTCTAGCATTGGGAAACTATCTTAATTCGCACTACCTGTAAAGTTTATCCAATCAATCAACATATCCTCATTTAATTGTTTTAGGCAATGGTATTCTCCATCAACAGAAAGAGACAGTATTTATATAAGGGAACCTGGTATTATGTCCCAAAGTGTTACCAAACCAATAAGCTTCCCTCACTCCATTTTGATCCATTTGGTCTTCACTCGTATGCCATTTTGTATAGCATGATAGTCTCTTTTTCTACTTATTCCTGAATCTAAGATTTTGCTGCAGTTTTTCTTTCCTTAATCCATCTCCTGTGTGTGTGTGTGTATGTGTGTGTAAGATAGTACAAAGTGCTTATTATTATTCTAGCTAATAGTCATCACATTAAGAAGGGCCACTTCAAAATCTGATTTTATTAAGAGAAACTTGAACTTGAGTTAGATGCAGTGAAAAGGTGAAACTCTGGGAAGAGAGTAAAAAAAGGAAACTTGGTAGCCAGTAGGATACTGTGATGGAGCTTATTGCAATTCACCCAAAATCTGTATATATCCCAATCTCCTTTGCAGTTGGGATGGAACCAGTTCACCAGTTCACATTTGTAACTAATGGGTAGGTATGGAGGTGGAGAAATTTACTTCCAGAGTTGGACATTAAGAACTTTATAAGTGAGCTCACAGAACTCTTTTGTCTTTCTGAGACAATCTTTGAGGACAATTCAGATTTTAGAGCAACAAAGTAAAGAAAACCACCAAATCTATATCTCACTATAGTGTGAGTAAAAAAAGTACATAAATTTGCATTCTATCATTGAAATTTTGGAGTTTATTATCAGCAACTAGCATTGCTTACCCTATTATTGTCCTACCTTTCAAGTTGTGTGCATAATTTATTCATGATCTAATTAACGCAACTGAAAGTCTTTTTGAATTGAGTGTTCTTGACACCTGTGCTCTTGAAGAATCTATAAAATTTTAAAGTATAAAGCAGAAAGGAGAGACTATCAGAATAAAGAACTTCAGAAGAAACCCTACTCTGCTAGTATCATTTCATATGGTTTTACAACATCTGGCAAATAGTAGACAATCAGTCAATATCTGTACATAAAAGGAAAAAGGTGTTCTCAATTCTTCTAGTCCTGCTTTTTATGACTTCCAGTTGCTAAATACAAGGCATATTTTCCTATAGATTTCAGATACCTGTTCTTTTATAAGACACCTGGGAAATAGTTCTAATTATAGTCTAATGCTGAATGGAAAAAAAATGAAAGATTGAGTTGATTACAAATCACTGAAAGATAGTTTCTCAATATCTTGAAAGGTTAATGAGTTCAGTCATTTCTCATCATTCATCATGTGAGAAATATTCTTACGCAGAAGTAAAATTTTTCTCTCTATTTCTAAATTGTAACTGCAATTTCATTTGAGATGAAATGAGAATGGATGAGATGGAGGAATGAAAGAAGTTGAGATGTTCTTACTTTGACCTGTTTCTTAATATGATTCTTGGTTCAAAAAAATATATGAGAAAATCCATTTCACTCTCCTTTTGTATTTTTCTAGTGCCACTACATATACTGTAATAGAAAAATTGAGAAATAAAAGTGCTGTAGAATCTTGACTATTTGAGAACAAGGTCTCACATATTTTTATTTAATTTTATTCATTTAAGCAAATATGTAAGTACAAGCTTTGACATGACATTGTATTATGGCATTGCATACGCGAAGCTAGTAGACATGGTGTGTGCTAATTAATATGATTCTTCCTGAAAACTCTTTTTTTGTATAAGCATATAAAATCTTAGGCATATATATTTATTGCCTAAGATTTATATTTATTTTTATATTGCTGCCTATTTCCAATAACTGTGATACAAAATTAAAGATGAATTATTTCTATAAATCAAAAATTGCTTTATTAGGTTGTCATGCTATTGGAATCATCTATACAGTGTGAACACAGAAATGAAGATATCTGAGGTATCTAATCTTTAAACATACCTTTTTTTTCTCTCATAAATCAGAGTAACTTAGACACAGGTTGTCAGCGTCCATTACTGCCACCACTACCACATATACTTACAGAAAAGGAAGTCAAATATTTCATGAGTTTTGAATTTATATTATTCTATTGTATTTGCTTCATTTTCTTTCAGTTTATAAGGTTTTGGTCCCACAAGTGACTCCATTAGAGTTTCATCAGTCTTTGTGTGAGTTTGGAGGACTTTAAAAACTGCTAAGATTTTATTTGTCAACCAAGGAGTTTATAAAAATCTCATAAACAGAAAGATATTTATGAGAGAAGAGGGTGAATTGAAGAAAAATTTTGTCTCTTAAAAACTTTAATTGTCCTTTGCTCTATGCCACTTAAATGTCAGTGGGCTTTTGAGGTCCCATGGAAACTACTGTCACACTGAGCTTGCAACAGGAATACACTCAGGAAAGCAGTATCAGCAGGAAAGCTTCAATGTCAAGGGCAAACTAAGGTGAATAACGTCCTACATGCACCCCCCCCTCTTTTTTCTTTTCTTTTATACTTTTAAGAGAAGAAAAGGGAAGACTTTGGTCAAGAAGGAGCTATGGTAATGGGCTATAGAAAAAGAGACAAAATATAATTTGTTTCACTGTTCTATCAACAGCCGTATATATATTAAAAGAAAAAATGAACACAAACCGAAATGGCAGGACTCCCCAAAGGAGGAAAAATAATCCATTTAATCTCTACCGAAAGAAATATTCCCATTTAGGGTAAATATCTATAAATTGTGATAGGAAAATAAGTCATGGAAGCACACAAATAGTGACAACAAAATATATGGTGGTAGTGCCCCTGAAAAAAGATAATCTCTGAGAGGAAAACATATGAGGTGTTCTTGCTCTTTTACTATATTAATATGCCTATCATTGAAAATGTCTCTTTTTTGAAGGTTGCCAACTGCTATTTAATTTGTATTGGCATATTAGAAAGAAGCTTATGATTCCAATTCCAGTTTCATTATGCTACAGCTTAGTAAGAGTGGAAAGGTAATTTCTTTTTCATAGGCGAAATGGGACTAATGATAAAGCACTCATATTATTTTTGCAATAATTAAGCTGGTTGGTGGTAATAATAACTAATGTTTGCATATCCCTAGAGTTTAATTAGCTTATCTTCGCATATATCAGTTCAATCCGGAAACCCTACAGATAACAAGCCTTTCCATTGAAAAAAGCTGATTGGAGAAGTAATATTCATGACATTTCCTAATTTCTGTTCTTTCTACCAGAGCTAGCTGCTATTGCAATATTACAAGGATTTTTGAAAAGTCAAATATTCAGCTGCATTTTGAAGGTTAATATTTATAAGTTATAAAAATGACAAAGACTCCATGGATCTATCTGAAATGACTATACTCATCTCCCAAAGGAGGAAAGGGTAGGCATAAGAGAGTTTAGCATGTGAAGGAAAAGGAAGAAGTCCAGGAAGACACTAGTAAATAGACTGTGTGTTTTTTTTTTTTTTTTTTTTCTAATATCTTATTGGGTGATGCCTGAACTTTCCAATTTGACCTAAGTTTTTTTCTGTATTTTTGTTCTTTTGTTTACTCTTAAAATTTTCTGCATTATACACACATACATACATGCAAAAATATGTATATACACACATATATTTTATATATTATATAACATAATATATATTATAATATATATTATGTTATATATTATATAATGTGTGTATATTACTGCTCCACTACCATATCTCCCATGAACTATCATTTTGATTACTTATGTTCCTCTTTCACCTGATTTTGCCCTTTCCCTCTCCCCCTCCCTTGCTGTATGCTTTGGGTAACAAAAGGAGGGTTAATGCCAAGAACCTGGCAAAGAATAGCTCAGTCAAAATAGGCAACAAAACTGAGCTATCCCTTGCCAAGCTCTTAGTACTAACCCTCTATTGCCACCCAACAACCTGTTTTTATAATATTTTCACATTATATATTAACAGGTGATGGAAGCATCATATACTGGAATAAACACTTACATACCAGTTAATTCAGAGAAATATTACCCAGTTAATTCAATATTTAGCAAGAAAAAGCAAAATTAAGGGAAATACATGGCTGGGCTTGACTATACCCAGGAAACATTTTGAAATAAGGGTTTATACCAATAATAATAATAATAATAATAATAATAATAATAATAATAATAATAATAATAATAATAATAATAATATAATAATGTCAGGAGTCACATATGGAATGAAGAAGAAATTGAGACAGAAGATCTATGAGGTTAGCCCACAGAATGGGAATCCTGGGAAGCACATCCAGGTTCAACTTTAATGAAGTTGTGAATTCCTTAAACACCCCAGCAAGGAAATATTACAATGATTTAATGAGGAAGTATCAAAGCATAGTGACATGCTATAGGGAGGATGCACGAATGAGGTATAACAAGAAAATTTTCCTTTGGGGGAAACAATCATTTACTAATAGGTCAGATGTCTCTTGGGACATTCCAAAGAGGTTAGGAAGCTGGGTTACAGGTGAGAGACATGCTGTTGCCCACCTTCTAGTGTGCCCAAGGGGGCTAGAGAGATAGGAGGTTTTCCTCTTATCTGAAATTTGACTATCTGCTTCCACGTTCACAATTTTATTCTATTTATTTTTCTTGCAGCCTTCATCCTTTATTCAATAACTGGGAAGAGATAGTCCATCCAGGACCAAGGTGATAGATATGAGCAAAGAGTTCTCAGTAGTATTATTACTATTATTCTTTTCTTTAACTTTAAGCACCATATTGTGTTTATTAGTGACTTATTGGATGAAAAATCTTCTGAGATTTTTTCTCAAAAAAAAATTCAATTTCTTTTTCATTTTGTCTTTCAACATATGATGACTCTTAAACCCACTTACTGGTATGAGTTGGTCATCCTTACTTGTTGCCCTTTTTTTTATTCCCTTGCACCAAGAACAGTCTGAGCAATAGTATTGGACTGATGTTGACTTTTTTTATTTCAATCTGGAAACAGATTCTTATTAGCTCTTACATAGTTTTATTTATTTATTTAGTAAAAGAAACTCATTAGTAAAGAAAAGATTAGGAGTGTTTGGAAGCAAAAACACAAGTAAAATAGTATTTCATTTTAATACTGACTTTTGTTTTACTTTGTCTGTTGGACCTATTAGGATCACCATGAAGTTATTGTTTAGAGATGTCATATACAAGTTTTATATAAGTTATTAGGAGAAAGAACAGTGGTAATGAAAAAAATACGCAAATATCCAAAATAAAATAATTGTGTTATGGGAATAAAAACCGCAGAAGAGTAAGCAGAACATAAAGAGAACTCCATGATTTTGCATTTAACAATTTGTGGATGGACTCATTAAATCATGATGTACCTATTGAGCATTTCCTGTTTATAGAGTATATTCATATTTCATTACAAAAATCCTGCACTGTGTGAACTATTATAAAAAAGGAGGGTAGAAGTCTCAAGAATGTGTATGTCAATTAGCTGCTTATTTTTATTAATTAATTCATTCATTCATTCAATCATTCATTCCTTAATTCCAAAAATATTTCCTGAATTTCCTTGAACAGGTATCATCTGGAGAACACTGGTTCTATTGCCAAAAGGATTGGCAAAGCAGCACATAGAGGATGTCCTGAAAGAAAAAGATGGAAAAACAAATCAGTTATAAACTCCAAGTGCCCAGGGTACCTCCCAATTACATGAGGCTCAGAGCTTTGGTGACTACAGGGGAGAGGTATTTAAAAACGAGAAAGCAAAGTCCATGAGAAAACAATTATTTCACACATGAGAAATTATCACAACAGATTACAAACTTATAAATGTCCTATTATGCACAAACATCATAACATACATAAAAGTAGCACCTTATGGAACTTAGTTTACTGACACGACTATATATATATATTTTTTTTTAATCTGCCTGAGTTTCTTTAAATGACTCATTTAGATTGAGAAAAGAGAATGTTGCTTTTGTTTTTTCTCTAGCATGCTCACAATTTGACTTGTTTTTAAATTGGTGAAATATATATATTTTTTATTGGTGAAACAGAAAAGCTATGTTTAGCCTGGTGTCTTATTACTGGTATTGCATGAAATAGTTTAAGTCTGAAGTAAAATATAATGAAATATGTCAACTATCTTTTGCATATGAGTTTAAGACTTCCTAATATAGCAAGCTTGCTTGTGCAGTGAGTGAAATTAAATCACATTTAAATAGTGTTACTTATAATCTATCCTTGAAATCTTTGTGATTAGCCTATTTTATTTTATGCTATACTCATGGATATATGTATTTAGTGTTAATTTGTTTTCTCACAAGTCTAAAAAATGACTATTTGCACCTCAAACTAAGCAATTTAGAAGTATGATGGAGGAACTGAAGGAGAAAGAGATGACATTTTACACATATCTTGGGTCACACATATAGTTTGCTGACATTAAGTAAATAGATGAAAAAAATGTCATGGTTCTTCCCAGGACCTTAGAAGAAGTCCAAGAAAGTAAGTCCTGATTTATGAAAAATTACCTCTGTGTAAACACTTCCCAAGCATCCAAAAGAAATCCATGGGGTTTTACATTAATGCAATAGTGAAAATGATTCACACTGAAAAATCTATAATCAATTATATGATGGAGATTAGCAACTCCTTTTCCACAAGTAATAGTATATACTATTCCAATTGACTTTATGTGAATTCATTCATATTGGTAGGATGTTAAGTACTTGAACTTGGGAGAGGTGTAGACAAAGATCTACACAAGCCCTGGGATCATTTTTAAAAAACTAAACATGAAAATCAGTTTATTATCATCCAGTACAAGAGTCAGACCACTAAACTATAAGAATCCCTAGAGAGCGAACTTCAGTTTTCCATTTTAAGTTTGCAATCAGCAAGATAGTGTAGTCAGATCGATCTTACATACTAAATGGCAGCTGCACAAATAGAGCCAGCGATCTGTTGGTCATGATAAATAAATGTATATATAGAATCAAATGGAGTAATGAAGTTTCCCAAGTCCTGATAACTTAGTGTCTGATCATTCTAGAAAACATTTGGAAACACAGAGGAGTTGAAGTTTAAGTGAAATCATATCGTATGTCAAGAACCAGGCCATGTTATGAAGATAGAGCAAAATATGAGAAAATGAATGATATAAGATTTCATCAGGTGCACAAATGAACAGTTTATGCAGTGATGATTATGGGATGTAGATGTCTATTTCTGGTAATATGGCAGGTTAGATGCTTGACAATGAAGTACTGAAATATGGTAAACTTGAATATAAGCATTAGAATGTGCTACTATCTTGGCACAAGAGGCTGTGGGCAAATACAAATGGAAACAAAATGTAAAGTGGCCAATGACTTTAATCCTCTGTGTGTGGGTATGTTCATCTTTACGTCCTCTTTTTAAAACCATTGAACTGATTCCTAGTAGATTTTCAGGTGTTTATTTTTCTATGGTCCAACATTTCCTCTCCAAGATACTGTTTCATTCATTATAGAAAACATTTTTAACAATCAATAGTTCTGAAATTAAAATGCATTCTTATAGCAAATACAAAAACATTATGGTATAGTTTAATTGGACTATTTTTCTTAATTGTGCAAAAACTATGGTCTGCATATTTATTATTGATGACTTCTAAGACGATGCAAAATGATTTGTTTTTAGCAAAACCCTTGTATGTGTATATGTTGCAACATATACTAGGATGGTCATTGAAATATTTTGCTTAAGAAAAACCTAGAGACAATGTAATTGCCCTTGAGCAGTAGCCAGAATAAATGTTGCTTTTGCAAAGTAGCAGATATAAAGTAGCCGGGTAGCTTTACACACCAAGTTCGATAAATTCAAAGTATCTTTTCTTCAAAAGAAGCAGTTTACAGAAACATACACATAGAATAATTCACTAACTGAAGAAAATAATTAATGTTCAAATGATATATATACAAGGATGATAGTGCCACAAATAAAATCAAGAAAACTATCAACAACAACAAAATTCTGTCAAGATTACCCAGAGTGCTTCTGAGTCCCTGGTAATTATTGCATTCTTAAGTTAATATTTTTGCATCTTATATGGAGGGAGGAGGAAGGGAGATACAGAGGGGGGATATGGAGGGAGGAGGAGGGATCAATTAATGCACAATTGTGACAAATCAATAAAATGAATTTAAAAAAGACTAAATTAGCAATCTAAAAAATAGTTTTGCATCTTATTATATGTTAATTGTATATATATGGTTAACATGCTCTTTTCTACCTACAGCATATTTTAAATTCAATTTTAAAAAATATTAAAACAGAGATATAAACTTAAAACCAAAAGGCCTTCTTATCTCAACAATTTCATGGGTAATGAAGAACAAGAAGTCTGCAAAACTGCAGTGCTCTGACCCAGAACATATACTCACCCCGGGCATGAGAGTCCATTGACAGTTCATAATGACTTTATGATATTGACAAGGTCATCATTAAGAGGCCCATTTGAGAGTAAATGTTTAAACATACTATTATGATGGTTGATGTCTCCATTGTCTTTATAGTAGTGGCAAAGCTGAAATAAAAGGCCTTGCTCCTGTTTATAAACCCTGTTTCCGTATTGGCAGGTTTAACTACAGAAAAGAGAACCACACATAATTTAATATGGTGGAAGTAGGAGTCAATGTCTATTATCTTCTGCTCTCCAACAGAATTACTTTATTGTTAACTTACTTTGTTCTAGTTTATTGTGATTTAAACAAAATGACATGTTGAAATTCAGCCATTTATTTAATACTTTTGAGTTCCTATTATAACCTAAGGACATATGGGTGGAAGGGGAGGCTCTTGTAATAGAACAACAGATTTATCTACCTGACATCTAAGGAAAATAAACTTCAAGTCTGTTAAGATGTGAGAGATGTTGATAATTCCCATGGGAATAAAATTGAAACATTTTCAAGATTGTTTCTAAAGAAGAACCCTTGACTTTACTAGGTATGCTCAAGGTGTGTGGATGAGAATTGTGATGCATCATGTGGACAAAAGTACAAGAAGAAAGAATGTTAGAAAAAGGTGAAGAGGCAGGGGCAGATAAGCACCCAGCCTGGCTTACCTGTGCTGAGAACAGCCATTTCACATCTGGGGAGCTACGTAGAAAGAAATGATGAGCAAAATTCTCAAGCGTTGTTGGCTCTATGATTGAAAGCAGTGAGTCTAAGTGGATAAGATGTTTAAAATAAAGGAGAAAGAAGTTAACAATATAAGTCAGCCAAGTAGTAAGACACAGAAGAAACAAATAAATTGAAGACATTAAAATCCAGAGCTATTATAGAAGTTGTGACCATACATCATTGGAACCAATTCCCAAATTTCCATGTGATAAGCAGAGTGTCTGGTCGTGACAGGACAGAGTGTAAAGGTCAGTTGTTTAAGACTTTACAAATAGTGGGAGTGTTATGATAACAGCACTAGGAGGGGAGGGGAGCCTATGTTTCTAAAACACTAACAATAATATAAAGTGACTTTACCTCATTTAAGAGACAGTGACAGAGAGAGAGAGAGAGAGAGAGAGAGAGAGAACAGCTGAAAATGTTAAAGGTTGTATGAAGACCCCATTTCCATCCTTTTCTCTTTCTTACCTTTTCATGGACTAAAGTGCATCTGGACCAGTAACAGAGACAGAGTATACCCTACTTGCTACTTCATTGTTAAAGGCAGTTGGGATATTAAAAAAAAAAAAAAAATCAAACAATAACAACAAAATTAATCTTTCTAGCACTCATTTCATTCATTAAAAGAATGCCAATGATTTTTGCCTTCAAGGCATTTCTTCTGCATTTCCAGGCGGAAAAATTAATGTTTCTAAAATAAACTCACACCTAAAGGTGAGTAGAAAATTAACCTGTATGGAATCCTAAGAAAGCCCGGTAGGAGATTCTCTTCCTGTAATCATGCTATGGAGTTTTTGAAAGAGACGTTTCCCTGTTTAAACATGACTAAGAAAGCACCTTGCACCCTGTTGCATGCACATTTGCTGCTAAAAGCAATCACTTCTTTATTTTCAGTGATAGACTCTGGACCACACCAGCTCAGCACCTATTTGGTTCTGTTGTAATTAAACACAAGAAAGCTCCCTCCCTGCAGCCCATGGGGTTTGTAAGCATTAATGAGCGCCAGGATCTCTTTGGATATCAGTTTATAATTACCCAGCTTATTGTTATGATGGCAATTGTGAAGACTATTTACTGACACTTTCAAATGAGGCTTATGAGGTTTCAGGGCTAATTAAATTTGACCTTCACTTTATTACACCATCAACCACATTTTGACCCTTATTTGTAGGTAGTCCATTGCAATTCTAGCACATCTGCTGTAAATTAGGATTATGAAAATGAAGGACTTAAAATGTGATGTGAAGTAGAAAGAGCAGGAATCGAAAATGGGACAGCTACCTTGGAAAACAGATCATTTTTCAAAAATTAAATAGAGAACTTCTGTGGGACCCAGCAATTCCATTCTTACTTATATAAACATAGAAAAACTGAAAACATGTCCACTCAAAAATAAAATATTCATAATGGTAAAAGTTAAAAACATTCCAAATACCCATCAATTAAGGGAAGAATGCAAAATGTGACTAATCCACTCAATGGTATGTTATCTGACAATATAAAGGAATTGAGTAGTGATGCATGTTGCTACATGGATGGATCTTATAAATATAACTCAAAGTGGCAGACATCAGTCACAAAGATACATATTGTATGATTTCATTTATATGAAATGTTCAGAACAGCGAAGAAATAAAAATTTCTGTTTAAGGAGGTGGGCATCAGGAGTAACTGGAAGGAAAACATTTCTTTTGGAGATGATTAACTTATTCTAAAATTAGGTTGTGGTGATCATTGTGCAACTATGATTAATCTATACTCCTCACATTTTGCACTTACAGTGAATGTTTTTCATATTAGCATGTCACTCTTAGGCAGAGGCTATGTTAATCTCTACAGCATTCCAGTTTTAGTATATATGAACCAAAGTGAGTGTCATTGACTTTAAATGGGATCATTTTATGACGTGAGGGCTACATCACAATTTAAAAAAATTCATCATGGCGGACAACAGTGCAAACACCAAATGGTGTATGTGTGACACATCTTTTTTTTTTTTTTTTTTTTTTGGTTTTGTTTTGTTTTGTTTTAGCATCTGTTCTTTTCAGACAAGATTCATATTAAAATAATGTAGTTAGATTCAATTAAGTTAGGCACCAATTCACAATCCTGCAACCTCCTTACAAAATAAATCCCCATAACATATTTAAAATAACAGGAACAGATATGAGATATCTGAATTTTCCCGTATATTGAATTCATAGAATCTGTTAAGGGTTAACAAATTATGACTTTTTTTTTCCATTCATTCAGAACATGGCAGATTTTATCTGATGGCTTATAACAATGTCATCTTTTAAGGGATTCTATTTTATTAGTATTAGGTAATAGAGTTTCTTTTCTGTTTCTCTCTTTCTGACCCCAACTTCTTCAAGGTTTATTCCTGACCAACAGCAGTCTCTATAGTTTTCAAACTAGTATACTGTGAGTCAGCACCACTTTGTTTCCTTGCTACAGAACCTTCCAGGAAATTCAGTTTTCTCAAGTTCTTTATTGACCCAGTCCTAGCTTTCAGAATAACAATAAAATAAAATTGAGTGCCGGGCCATAGGTTTTGAAGACACAGAAACAGAAACCTTCTGATTTTTCTTCTTGAATTTTGGAAACAAAATTGGAAATGGGAAAAATAACCATGATCTTCTGGGCACAACAAATAAAATAACTTCTTATGATAGGAACACGGGAGCTGAACCTTGTACAAAGCAGGAGGATCCAGTGTGCTTGGAAGCACCTTTTCTCTTGCTTTAAAGCACTTCTATTGTTAGCTACTGTTTAAACCGCTTAAGGTCCAGTCACATGCATTTTCACTCAGTACTGTCAAACTTGCAATAGCAAATTGGCATCAAGAGCAAACATGAAATTAGATATAGATGACTTTATAATGGGCATTCCAATATTTCACTACTATTTTTAGTTGATGAGAGGGAAAAAAGTCAACCATACAGCATAATCTGCTCAGAAATAAATGAAAGATATTTATTTCCCTACTCCATAATTATTGTTCCATATTGAGGAAATGAACAAGTAAAGATATTTTTTTGCCCATTGCACAAGGGACTAAAATGCTTTTAAATTAAAATATTATCAAAATATTATCAGTATAGATTCCTTCGTTTGCAAGTATTTTCTTTTTCCTCCTCTTTTATTTTCTGTGACTCCCTCTCCCCAACCAAATCTTGCATTTAAACTAATGCTGTGTGACTTGCTGAACTTCCACATGGGGGAGGTACATTCATGCCAGAGACATCTAGACTTGCTTTAGTAGATACAATGGGTACAAAATGAAATTCACAGACTCTTTAAGAAGCCTCTCATTATTCTACCATTTTTCTCTATTCCCTTCGACAGAGAAATGATGGCCCACAATGGACTAAGTAGATATTTTGAGAAAGAGAAAACCAGAATCTCAGTGTGGTACAGTCCCTACTCCTAGGGTTGAAAGTCCTTGAAACATCTGCACAGCAGGATCTCAGAATTGCTTTGGATCAGGGGCTAAAGCATGACCCCCCCCCCTTATTATTTTTCTGAATAGAGTGTGAATTGTGTTTATTCTCTTTTTTTATCCACTATCTTACCTCAAGTGTGTCGGTGGGGAGGATGCAGATCGTTTATCTTCCTGGTTCATCAATTTCTGCATTAACAGAAACCTTATCTGCATGCAAAATAGAAACGATCATGGAATTCTGGGCTCTGTGTCTAATGCTATGATTGGATGAGATCTTTGGGATGTTTTCCTTTGGTAATAAATGAATATATTTCATGTCTAGGAGAGGCGGAATCTTCATGGCAAAACTGGTAAGTTATGATAGATTTCTTATTATTTCTAATTACTTTCTGCCATTGAGAAATAATTAATATGCACTCACCCAACATCCTGAGAATAATAAGTCCTCTTGTGAGATGATTATATTTCCAGACCAGAGGAATTTAACTTTAAATCATGAGAATCTGCTGTTGTTCTCCCTCCATCTTTCTATTCTTCCTTTTATTCCTCCTCCATCTCCTTCTCCTTACCTCCTTCTCCTTCTTACCCTCCACCATTTTCTGAAAGAATGGCCTGTCATATAGATTCTGCTTCTTCAGCTTAAGTCTTTAAGTGAAAACAATATGAATTTAAGTCAGGGGAACATAAAGACAATGTATCAATTGTCATATAGAAACCTTTTTATTTATATCACTAACATTTGGGTCTGTTCATTCATTGTAATATAACCTCAAGTTTGAAATACTTATTAAACTGCAGAATGAAACAAAATTGATAAAAGGTGTGTAAGTTAAATTTTGTTTAAAGAGTGGAGATGAAAAGACCTAGCATCTGAGGACTTATGGTTCTATGCTTCTAAGTTACATACAATCTTGTAAACTGATGTTACCTTAATATTAAAAAGTGGATAAAGATTCAGGGTGAATTTCTCTAAGTACATGTATCAATACTAATGATGGGTTATAGATAAAATTTTGATATTGTCCAATACCCAGCTTCTCCAATAAAAACAACACAGAAATCTAAGAGAAGGGAGGAAGAAGGACACATTGATTGTCATCTTTCACTCTGCTTTCTCATTTGATGTGGAAGATTAACAAATCAGAAAACAATAATTATTCCCCCATAGTTTGTGAAAGCTTTGTTCTAAGTCATCCAGTGCTGGTCACATATAGGCTCTCAATCTAGTCTGCTCTACCCCTTTATCCACATAGACACATTTCACTCATACACATACACATACAAACACACACACAAGCAGGTAAAAGGAGAGGATATAAGTGTCTATATATTACTCATATTAGTGATAACAAAGTGTCAGTCAACCCAAACCAATGATATTCTTCTACCATCTGACTATAAAACTGAAGCTACGAGGGGAGAGTGAATAGTGTGCGGGTGGAGGAGATGCAGGACCCAATTGAACACAGTGGAGAACTGTCTCAGCACTGGTGGTGGGCAGGCTGCAGAAATAAATACATTTGTAGAGGTTTAAAATTACAATCCTAGGAATGCAAATAAATATCTAAACCTATAAACCTGCTTTACAAAAATAAACATAATCTGGAAAGAAATAAAAGGATCCTGAAAAAGAAAGGACACCTATACAAAGAGAGGGCACATAAAATCTATTTTTATAGACTAATTTTCAATTGGCATACTTTTATTCCAAAGCAATGTGTATACATGCCAGCATGATTGCGTGTGTCTCTCTCTGTGTGTGTGTGTGTGTGTGTGTGTAAGAACTCTTCCTTTGGACATCTATTGATAATACAGAAAAAATGCTTTTATTACAACCCACATTTGATCTCCATTACTTTATTATATATGTTGAATTTTATCTCCTTCAAATGTACATGCTGAAGTTCTGACCACTGTTACCTCAGAATGAGGCCATATTTAGAGAGATGCTCTTTGTCATGGTAGTCAAATAAAGTGAGATCAGAAGGGAGTGATCAGATCTAATGTGACTGCTACCTTTGTAGAATAGAGCTTTGTACACAGATTTGCAAGGAAGGAAGATAATATGGTTGCACCAGGAGGAGATAGCAATAGGACAACCAAAGAGAGAGACCAGATGGAGATCTTTCCTTCATAACCCTCCGAAGGAACCAATTTTGTCATCATCTTGTTCTTAGACTTTTGACCTACAGAGATGTGAGGTAGTAGATTTATCTTTTAAAACAATCTATCTGTAGTACTTTGTTACAACAGTTCTAGTAAATTAATATAGGCAAAACACAGACTTAAAGTGTAAGAATAGATGAACACCAGAGGGTTGGGGAATTATGTCATTATTTCTAAATACCTAGGCTTTCTGTATGAGAAGACAGGATTTTCATGAAAGACATTTTTTTTTAAATATCAAATGCACAATGTCTAAATCTTAAAAATTTCCAGGACTTAGAAGAAGAAAGATCAGACATGGTATATAGAGTATTTGGTCTTTATAGTCTATGTGTTCAGCCTTGTAGAAAATTGCTGTCAATATGTTATTTCTAATATCCCCCTTCTGCTTAAATGTACAAGAAAGGAATTATAAAGTTAATCTGAGACTAACCATTTTTGATTCATTGTTATAAAAATAGAAAGTAACAAAATGGAATTTTCTGATAATCTTTTTGTGTTTTGACCAGATACCCTTTCAGGACAATCAAACATAGGAGATGATTTCAGAAAATATAATTTAATCAGGATGTTTTGCTTTGTTTTAATAATGACCTGAAATTTCTAGAATAGCTTCCCCAGAATATGACACCCTCTACTATTTGCAGAGGTTTAATGGTTATGTCATTTTTTTGTTTTAGGCATCATTCTAAGCTTTAGAAAGTCCCAGGGCAACAATCACTAAGGCTTGTTTGTGGTCACAGCAATGACAAGAAAAGTGTCCTGGGGGCTTTTCCTCTTAGGATTTGTTAGAGAAATAACTCCCATCCCCCAAATTTGTTCCCATAAATTTCATCAATGTAAATCAATGTAAATTTCAGATGTTTTTTTCCTACATTGCTTTTGTATGTGAGAGACAGAGAGAAAATTATTTCATAAGTTAATTTTAATTCATTAGTGAAGTAAATAATTCTACGTTCAAAACCTGTGCTGAATCATCTATGATATAGATATTGTCCATTATCTTTTACTACCTGGCATAATTCCCAACCATTCTGATAAATTAACTGCATCTTCAAATATATATCAGAAGGCTCTTCTAGAAACCTACCCTATATCCCAAAAGCAAGTTAAATGACTCTGGAGATAAAAGCCCTAGATTTAACAATCTTTCATTGTTATGGTACAAGCTTCACATTTTTATTTAATTTCATTATCAAGATTTCTAGAAAGCACACACTTTTTTTTGTTGTTGTTAAATTTATCTAATACTGACAACTAGCAGCTTATCTTGTGCTTAAAGAAATATTTGGTATTCTATATATGTATGTATCTTGAAAAGTACTGGTGCATCAGGATGTCTCTTGAAGTACATTCAAATTAAGACATACAACAGGAAGGCAAGAAAAGATTTTTCAAAACTAGAAATAGGTACAAAATAGGTATGTGTACTTGTATGTATGTATAGATGAAGTGTGTGTGTGTGTGTGTATATATATATATATATATATATATTTATATATTTCACATACATGCAGTTTTTCAACAACTATTTTTGTACAGCAGGATTTAGGAATAAGAAAGTTATTTAAAAAGTGAAGATTTCTTAGCCAAATTCTGTGGATGCTGAGGTAGCATTTGTAACTTAATGAAGGACATTGTGACTCCTCCAAGCAAAACTCCCAGACCAGCCAAGAAGAAGAAAATGATTTGAAAACACAATGATCAGGAAACAAGGAGAGATCTTTTCCAGACTGAACACACAGTTTAATCTGTAAGAGGATTTAAGACACGACTAAACTCCATTGTCTCAAAAGGAGACCTTCAAATACCTAATTAATTTTTCATTTGTTTTATAGCTCTAGCAGATGTTGCATCTTTTTTTTTTTTTCCCCAGAAATGAGCACATCGCTGAAGTGCAGGAGGGAAAAATTTTCTTTTGTTAGATTTTTGAATTAATATGCTTGCGCTGACAGAGAAAATATATGGTTTGTGTAACCCAGAATGGCCTGAACACCCCACCTTGTAACATGCACTTTAATAGGTACTTAAATCTATAGTTTAGGTAGAGAAAAGAGGGTTCATATTATAGTCATGCCTTTCTATTTCTTTCACCATCTTTTGCATAAATGACTAGCATCAGGGGAATATTTTACTGACCATCCATTTATATGTGACCTATATTAATTATTAAAAGAGAAATTGATGAATTGATCTTTATCTTAAAAGAGACAAATAAAAAGACATAAGAGGGGAAAAAACATGAAATATTACTAAGACATGACCTTGACAGCAACTTCTGAGTCCCTCTGATTATATATGAGCTCCGTGACCTGGGTGTCACATAAAATAGTAAATGAGTTATTTTTCTTGGACAGCTAAGTTGATGATTGGCAGTCGCCTTGCATGCTTTACCCAGAAAGAAGAGAAATGCATCTGAAATGTTTAACATTTTTCTGTGTTCCAAATTCCCTTTATAGAGAACATATCCAACTCACAGTCTTTTCACTTCTACAGTTTGTAGTAGTGAATCTCCCAGTGAAATCTCCCAGTAGAAATCTCCCAGTGAAAATGGAAGGAAAGATGAACTTTTAAACCAAAGGATCTGAACCAAGCAGACAATTTGGATCAGAAGCAAGCGACTTAGTTATTAGAGGTCTTTGAATGAACATGTACACTTCATTTGGGGCACTGAGAAATGAAACTAGTTGGCCCAGCCTGATCCAAACAGAATAGTAAGCTGGTCTTAATCAAATGAGGACAAACACTATTACCTTCTTTGTCAATGATGTGCCAGTTGTGTGATCCAAACCCTTATAGGTATGAGCATATCACTCCCTATGAAATCACTGCATCCTTTCAACAAACCTCCATTACCATGTAAACTCTTTTAAATTGGTTACTTTTCTTTTTTTCTGATTCTTTGATAAGACAACATCAAACAAACTCAATATTGTTTAATTTTAGAATTTCAGGGGTCTGTTTACATAGCAAGTGAAAATGTGAGGCAATTAATTAGGCACTTAAATCTTTGAAGTCAGAAAAAAAAAGGATGTCAAGAAGATACTTTATTGCATATCAGCTAGATGACAAAGAATCTATTAAATAGTTGTACTGACTCAGTAGAATTTAATCTTCACTATCACATAGCACATGGGATTCCAACCCTGTGTTTTTCGAAAGAGAAAACTAAAGTTTAGATATTTGAGCTAATTCTTTATAGTCTTTATAGGTTTTCTTATAAGTTTTATTTCATTGATCTCTAAATGTTTCTCTGTATGATTGTAATTATTACTTGAGTTTTTCAATTTTTCCCTAAATATCTGGACAATACCCACAAGAATTTGAAGATAGCTGTCCCCAAAGCAGATCTTTATTACTTATTTTTTTCTTGACAGTCAGGAAAAAAATTGACCTAAATAAGTCTTATTACTGATGATTATACTTCAAAACATTGATATTTAAGTAGTTTCTACAAATCAGTTCTATCTTCAACAATAAATATAACCCAAAATTATTTTGAGACTTATTTCAAAATTAGTTATTTTTTTTTT
>PVHY01015864.1:0-35074 GCA_004024945.1 Uropsilus gracilis
AAGAAAGAAAGAAAGAAAGAAAGAAAGAAAGAAAGAAAGAAAGAAAGAAAGAAAGAAAGAAAGAAAGAAAGAAAGAAAGAAAGAAAGAAAGAAAGAAAGAAAGAAAGAAAGTGGGTAGCCCTGGCTCAATCATGCTAGATACACCATGATCATGGCATTGTGTGAGCAAGGGTGTAGGAGGAGAGGAGGTGCTACTCACAAGACTTTGTAGGATGAATCTAAAGTGCTTCCAAAACCTGGGGGACAAAGCATTGGCCCAAATCCTTACGTGAGAAATTCTATCACAGAGGATCTTAACTTTTAAGTGGTTGTATATAATAACGCCTGTCTTAAGTTGATCCAAGAAAAAGTTTTTTCAGAAAGTTCACTTCTATATAGGCTCTAAAAGAGCAATCTTGTGCAACCAGGGCCTCTATATAGTTGTGCGCCAGCTGGGGGAGGGGGACAGGGAGGGGGAGGGGCGTGGAGTTGTGTCTCAGCCTGTGTTTTGCTCTCCAAGTTGTCCGCACACATGAAGAAGGGTCTACCTTTTAAGAACCTGCTCGAAGGAGGTTATTCACACAAGACCCCACTGCAATCACCATCGGCTCTTTTGGTTCATGCTGAACAAAAAAATCAGCTAGATGTCGTCTTCAGATTCAGGCTATCATTGCTGGCAATATATTCTTTATAACAATATTCCACTGATCTAGAACAAAAGCAATTTTAAAGCCCCGGGCTGTTTGTTGTAATGGAATTTTCCTCATGTGAGAAAGTAAGTATTGCTGTTGTATTATTAATGGAGTTTTCTCCTTTTTTTCCACTAAGTTGACAGTTTTAGTATCATGTTGGTATGATTTATTTTGCTAAATGATTAGAATACTTCTGTGTCACATTTCTATCTTCCTTTTCTAAATTGGAAATGTTTGTATCTTGCAGCAAAATTCAACATTTAATGAGATTTGGACTTGTTTGCTTGGTGTTGAATGGGATTAACCCCCCTGCCAGTGCCCACTCTCAAGTCTTTGTGCTGGGGAGGCCCGAGTTATGTGGTTATCTTCAGCAATAAAAATCAGCAAATAATGTGAAAGCACCCATACCTCAAGAAGCAGAAGGGTGACCTCTATTTGACCTTGAGGTCTGTGCGTGGAGGAGGGAAGTTCTATAACAGACAAAACAAGCTCGAGCCAGAGAGAAAGAGAAGATTGCTTACTTTCTGATTACTTTATTTAAACCAACTTCCACTCTAGTTTATAATCCTTTATAGGAACATATTAAGAAGGGGCAGTTTAAGGTCTGTTTAGAACAGAGAGGAATCATGAAATAAACAATTAGTATTTAGGAAAGGGGCCCAGAACCCTCCATTTGTAGGCTTTTTCTTCTTGCCTGGATTGTTGTCTTAGACATTGCATTTACTTATTTTGATTATTATTGCCATATAGTTACTGTTTACACTCTTTGTGCTATTTTGGACAATCCAAAATTAGGGGAATTCATTGGGGTAAAATAATGGGACCATTTCTGCTGACCTGAGTCATGTGTGAAATATAGGAATGTTGATTCCAATAACTGCATTCAGTACTCACATTTTATCCTGGAAAAGTGGTCTCAGAACTTTCGCTTTGGATCATTTTTCAAAATCAGTCTGTATTCTTTCCCTTCCAGCCCAAGACTCCATGACATCACAGCAGACCGATTGGCTGCTGCTGCTGCAGTCCAAGGCCAATCTAAATTGTCCTATCTCTGGACATTCAAGGTCACTGACTGGTTGAGACATCCTCTCCTTTCTTTTATTTTCTTCTCTTTTTTATTTTTTAAATTGCATACACATATTACATATATATATAGTACATCATTGTCTACCCCAAAGTTCTCCCACCACCTTATCACCCATGAACCATCTTAATCCCTTGTGCCCATCCCTCCCCTGGTTTTACCCCCTCCCTCTCTGTTGCCTTATGCTTAGGTTCTGTTGACAGTTTTAAATTTTTCTCGCCCATTTGTTTGTTTGTTTTCCCTATATCCCTCATATAAGTGAGACCATCCAGCATTTCTCTTTTTCTTTCTGGCTTAACTCCAGTAACATGATTCCTTCTAGTTCCATCCATGTTGCTGTGAATGACATAAATTTGTCTTCTTTGATTGAAGAATAATATTCCATTGTGTACATATACCACAACTTTCTGAACTATTCATCTATTCTGGGTCATTTGGGTTGCTTCCATATTCTACATATTCTTCCATAATGCTACAATAAACATCCGAGTACAGGTGTCCTTTTGAATTAATGTTTCTGTATCCTTTGGCTCCCTTTTCTTTTATGCTTTTTGAATTCTCACTCCACTTCTGGCTATGGGCTGGGATTCATAATAGAGGTCATAGATACTGATTCAGGGAGTACTAAAAGGTCAAGTAAAGAAGATGCAGCAATAGAAAATTGTATAGGTGCTCAAATATCTTGTTTCCTTTTTAAAAAAATAACTGTAGGTTTTTATTTCCCCAAGTAGCTTTTATTTAATTTCTTAAAATAGAAATTTTAAGTTGCTATCCAATGTCTATTCACCTCCACTTTGTAGTAACAAAGTCCACTTTGTACTAACAAAGTTCCAAATTTTGTAGGTGTAATAAGCATACATAAATAAAAATTACAATCTTTGGTCTCTTTGGCTGAGTAGGTCATGTGACTAAATGAGAAATAAGGACAAATGTTTTCTTCAAATTACAGGAAACTTAAGAGAAACAGATTCAGACTGAGCCTTTATCCTATCTTCTTTCTACTTCTTGTTCCTGAGAGGAAGGGGCCAGTAATTGCTAAGAAAGTGACCTTGGATGGTGAGATGACCTACAGTATGAAAGTCATAGACTAAGGAATTCAGTATCCAGTGAATTTGTGAAACCATAATCTTGTCCTTGTACTAGCACCTCTAAACATCATTCTAGATGTCTAGAAAAGTTTCTATATTCCATTCAGTCAAATTCATTTTTTTCTCCAGTTCAGCAGATCAACTTTTAAAATTACTGTATCACCAACAGTGCCTGGCACAGTGCTTGATAAATTCAATACCTATTTGCTATAGTTTGGAAATATTTTCTTTCTGACCTGTCAATAGCAATTCTCATCTCATAAATAATAGATTTTCTTTCTTTAAAATCATACCATATCTTATGCTATGGTTTCAAAAAACAGATATTATTCCCAATGGGTAAAGCTTTTATTCTTATGAATAAAGTCATTATTTTGAAAATAGAAGAGATAGGAGGGAGAAAACCATTATGGAATCACAGGTTGGATGAAGAGTTGAAGGTTGGGTAAATTTAATTTTATCTGTTTAATTTTGCTCTGTTTCAGGCAAAAAAGGAAACAAGATATTTGAACACCTATACAATTCTCTGTTGCTGCATCTTTTTTTTTTTTTTTTTGAGACAAGGTCTCGCTATTTTTGCCTGTGGAACCACAGGCTCACATTGCCCGGGGTACCACAGACTCAAGCAATCCCCAACCTCAGCTTCCTAGGTAGCTGGGATTACGGCATGTACGACCAAGCCTAGCTATTTTTGGGGGGCTAGGTTTCACCGTGTTGCCCCGAGAGGGATTCGAACCTCTATCCCTAGCCCCAGCCACTTCATAGGCTGAAGCTTACAGGCACACGCCACCATGCCTGGCTGCTGCATCTTCTTTACTTGACCTTCTAGTACTCCCTGAATCAGCATCTATGACCTCTATTATGAATCCCAGCCCATAGCCAGAAGTGGGGCGAGAGATTTTTGAACCACATGATCCAGTGTCTCAGTTAGAGATTGGTCAAGAAAGGAAACAACAGATAATTCAAAAAAGAAAGGATATCTTTTTCAGAGTGTGGGTTATGATGACTGTTTTCCATCTCCTATTATCAAATATTCCCCAAAATTATTCTGTACTTCTTTCATCATCTGGGGAAGAAAACTGTTATTAAATCATTCATTACAGATTTAAGACATTACTGCCATATTCTTAAACCACTGTCAATAATAGACATATAAGAAAATTATCCACAAATTGTTCCATAGTTATTTGTAAGTGAATGTTTGATGAATCATTTAACTCGCCTTTACACCCTTTTGCTATTAGTAATACTAAGACACATGTGTACCAGTTCTCACACATATACGACTAGTATTAATGAGGTCACCATTTCTAAATGTTCTTCAACACCTGTCCATGGAAAAGCACTTTGCAGGCAGAACAAATGATATCACCTTATTATTATTTCCTGAACATCAGCGTATGCCAACTTTGAATTAAATCTTCTTTAGAAATAAGCACTCTTCCTTAAGTCTTTTTCCTGAATTTAATAATTCTTAATAATCAATGGAGGAAAAATACTGTTCTAAAACTGTATAGAATATGTAGCAAATCATAGTAAGCTTTGTCATTTAAGAAAAAAAATGAAATGAAATTCAAGTTCACATTTTTTCTTTCAACTCACCATCCCTATGTACATATCAAATTTATGTACCTTTATAGAAAAATGAAGTGGGAAGCTTAATATTTATTTATGTTCTGAAATTTAAAATATGTAAAAACCTGGAACTGAAAAAGGACCTTGAAAAAATATTTGATTTTGCATTCTTCCTTGATATAGATAAATAGGCAGACTATCAAGGACACATTTCAATTCATTATATTTATAAAGGTCTCTAGGAATCAGAAAATCCATTGCTTTCCCAAATAATCTTGACCAACATTTAAAAATCTCTATCATAGTTAACCAGAATATCTAATCTCCAACCCCACAACCACTCTAACAAGATAATTCTCCTAGAAGACCATCGCCAACACATGGAGTCTTTTTATTAAGAATACAATTATGTGTAAATTGGTAGGCATTATTGAAGGAGAATTCTACACTTCCACTCTCTGACTTGCTGTAATTTTTTTTATTAAATACAGGCACACCTACACTTAGGATATACAAATGATAGAGTTTTAAAAAATAGCTATAGGAACCCTCCCCTCCACCGACTAGGTAATGGAAGCTGTCCTGAAGGGAAGAATAAAACAGCATATTTTTCTGGAAGAATATTCCCAAAAAGAGAGGCGAATTGATAAGAAATTTGGTTGCAATACAATCTATTTGAAATTTATATGTAAAATTAAGCCATTCATCCTTTTTACACCCAGATAGTTATACCCATATAATTGCTATTAAGTGCCCCACTTGTTATTAAGTACACCACACTTCATTCAATGTGTTTGAGAATTTTCTTTTCTGTCCACATCTCATAACTCACCATTCTCCTGAACACAAGTATCTTCTGCTGACTAGTATCACAGATCAGAAGCTAGGGATTCCACTTTGTCTTCTAATTATTTGCCCTATCACTAGACACCAAGACTTTTCCTAAGTTCCCCCACAGCCTTAAGAATGAGATGTAATTATAATAATACCTACTAAAGAATGGGTGTAACACCATTCAAAAATGCTTATAGCTACTTCTAGACTCAGGTGAGTCCCTGCTCATTCTCCTGAACTGTTTTGGTTTTTTGTTTTTTGGGTTTTGTTTTTTTTTTTTTTGAGACTAGGTCTCGTTATTTTTGCCTGTGGGACCACAGGTTCACATTGTCCGGGGTACTACATACAGATTTAAGCAATCCCCAGCCTCAGCTTCCCAGGTAGCTGGGAATACAGGCCCAGCTATTTTTTGGGACAAGGTTTCGCTATGTTGCCCCGGGCAGGACTCGAACTGTGATTCCCAGTCCCTGCAGCAGCTTCCTAGACTGTCGCTTACAGGCACGCGCCACCATGCCTGGTCCTTAAACGGCTCATTCTTTTACCGTAGAAGTTTTTCTCTTTTATGAAGAAAGTCTGTTCCTCCCATCAGTCATCCATTTTCAGGCATATTATGAAATGGAAGAAAACAATGAGAGAATAAAGGGAATTTCAATTTTTCTTCAGGGAACTGGAGATCATTCTTTCCAGAAGAGGAAAATGTGGAAAGACTAGAGTGTCATTTTGATACCAACCTGAAGATGAAGCTAACCCATAAATAAGCTCAGGGCCAACAGTAGTGCAGAGAAACAGCCAAAGACACTAGGATGGATTAATCTGGATTAGTCTGGAACTTGCCCTATCGCTGGAAGTTTAGTAAACTTTATAGTCCAAGCCAAAATAACTTAAGGTTAATTTAAAACCTTAAGTACCATAACGGATATACTTCATTATAGCCATTTCTTATATTATTGATATTAGATATTTTTAATTAGATGAAAAAATCAGTTGATTTTCAATATCTCCTCTACTTTCCCTTTTAGTTCCTCTACAGGTTATCTTTTAACTATAAATATTCACCTTTACCTTTGATTCCTTCAACTATCTTTGAATTCTTTAAAAAATTAAGATATTAGTTCTCCAACAAGTCCATTTAACAATTCTACACTTTTTACTATCCTACTTTGCACCTTCTATCATTCATGCCTCATTTTTGCATTGTCAAGGTTGAAAACATTTCATTATAATTAAGGCTTCTAAGTTATCTATAACTTGATGCTGAGCAACTAAACGTCAATTAAAACTCTATACATTGTTGTGACTACAAAACATTATTTCATACGCAAAAGTGATCATCAGAATTACATTTTCTTTGTTATTACTTTTTCCCAGACTTTCTACTCAACTTTATTTTTATTCTGTACTACTTATATATTTTTAGAAATGCAGGACATTTTTTTCATATCACTATGTATGCTTCTTCATAGTTATCTTTTCCATAGCTATATATATATATATATATATATATATATATATATATGATATGTGTGTAAAGAGAAATAGAGAAATTTACTTTGTGATTTTGTTTTATGAATTAAAACATTACACATACTTTTTTTTTTACTTAAAAATGTCTTAGAGGGCTTTCCAGTCAGAAAAATAGATAGCTTAATTTAATTATTTTCCTTTAACTATCTCCAATCTTGATGTGGTTATATCACAATTTTGCTCCCTTTTTTTTTGTTCTTGTTATTCTGATGGTTTGGAACTCAATTACACAAATAAATTGACATGATTTCATTATTTATATTCCTTGGGTCTAGCCAATTTTAGGTTTTATTCCCTAATATTCTCTCTTGCCCCCTTCACCTAAGCATCTATTGTCATTTATTTAGTGTGACAGTCTTTCAAACCCACTGCTTATTTTATTAATTTAAAAACATTTTACATAAATGATACCATGCTTTATGCAACTTGCTTTTACTATGACAGTTATGTTTGAACTCTGTTTCTATTGAAAAATATGTTTATCTGTTTAGTAAGCAATCACACAATGAGATCACATTTTATCTATCTATTCCTTCATGATTGTCATGTTGTTTTTTCTATTTTATTACAAACACTGATGAAGTGAATATTATTATACATGTCTTCTTGAAATCTGACTGTAGAATTGAGATTACCAGAGAGGGATGATGGCAGTGGAGAGCAAAGTGGGGAGGTGGCCTAATGGACTAAATCATATGTGGTGTTGTAAATCAAAACCACCTTAATAAAAAAATACAATTTTAAAATGATATTTCATTGTTGTTAAGATTTACATATCATTGATTAACTGTAAAACAGGAATATCTTTCATTGTTTTTGTTTTGCTTCTTTATACCTCTGACAAATTTTCTATTGAATTGTTTTTTTTAATGACTGTCTAACATTTGTGGTATTAATATTTTTTACTTTATACATGATGCAAACCTTTTCTTCCAGCATCTTGGGATTTGTTTGTTTCTTTACTTAGGTTTTGATGTTTTACAAGGAAAAATTTGGGTTTTTTTTTTTTTTTTTTTTTTTAGAGACTAGGACTCACTATGCTGCCCCAGGCAAGTCTCGAACCCGCAGACTCAAGCAATTCCCAGTCTCAGCTTCCCGTCCTCGGCTGGGATAAAAGGCACATGCCTCCACACCCGGTATTTATAAGAATAATGTTTTTAAATAATCAAATTGATCAGCCTTTTTCATTAAATTTTTTGTTTGTTGGAAATTGTCTTGTTTTAGAATATTTTGCCTACACTAGGCACAGGTTATAAATATTTGCCTGTCTCTGTGCTTGCATGTGTGTGTGCATGTGGATGTATGCGTATGATTTCGAGGATCTTTCCTTCTCAGTTCATATATATATTCACTTATCTGTATTTTCAACTAATATTTTTTATCATTTTTTAAAGCTTATCCCTTTGATCCTTCTGGAATTCAATTACATGGATGGTATATGATAGGAATATAATTTTGTTTCCCCTCCCCAGTATCTCAAAACAATTGAATTCAAAATGACATTAATATCATAGATTAAGTCCTCATAAATAGATTTTTTACTATAGTCTCCACCTACCCTATTAGTCTATCTCTATGACAAACCACATGACTTTGTCTTGTCTTAGTATTATAAAATATTTGGTATTTGATATAACAACTACTGTTATCTCTTTCAAGCAGTATAATAGACCAGATACCTTGCTACCAAACAAATAAAAATGGTGGCGAGAATAGGTTTCTTTTTTTGGTTTTGTTTTTTCAAGAATAAGTGAGAAAGTTGCAAAAAGTAACCTAGCCCCAAAGAATGAAAGGAGATATCCCAGTGGAATGCAGGGTGCATGCCTGGTAGTCTTACTTTGTTATCTTGTTTTCATTTTGACAGGTCAAGTCCACATCTACCCTAGCAGAAACAACAAATAGATAAACTACTTAAGAATAAACATGATGAGGGGTCTCAGGCTGGAGAAGGTCACCTCTGCCTCCACCACGGGGCAGGGGGTGGGGTCCCCCTCTGGTTTACTGCACCCTCAATCAGATCTGCACTAGGAATGAAAACAGTCTCTACAGCTACAGATATACTGGAGAGGAAAGGAGGTAAGAATGACTGTGGATGTACTCACTACCTGGGTAGGACAAGCAGCATATTGGGAACCACTGAGACAAGAACTAAGACCAGTGATTGTGGTAAACTGTCACAGATTTCTACCTGCATTATCGCTGGGACTGGGAAACCAAACCTCTGGTCCACAGCTTCTATGAATGAGGCTCCCTCCTTTACCTATCAATGGGGAAAGAAAGCCACAGAGATGTAAATGTGGCCCCATGGCAGCTGCTAACATGGGAGAAGAGAGGAGCTGGACCAACCACCTGGGGAAGTGTGTCTCCAGTAGGAAAAGCCTCCACTTCCAGCAGCGGGAAGTTGGACTCCCAAAGCAAGATATTAGAACTATATGGCACACAAGCAGCTTCACATGCCAGACACCAGAAAGGATCCTGGAGAAGCGCACCATGTATTTGTCCTACAACAAGTTCTTGACATGCTTGACCTGGCTATCCACCTCAGTTACTCCTGGAGATCCAAGCAGCCTCATCTGTTGCTGTCTAGGAGTGCAAATTCACACTCAGGGAAAAAAGGACATTGTTCCAGAAAAATAAAAGACCAGTGGGCCAAACATGGGAGGCGTTGGAGTCACCGGAATGGGGAAGAAAGGAGAAATAGGGGGTACAATTTGGAAGGGAAGGCCAAACCTAAGGGGAATGACAACCATACAAATGTGACCAATATTGTATGAAAATTACAAAATAAAAATTTCATAAAAAATAAAGAATAAATGTGATGAAAAATATACATCTTCTGGGGGAAAATTTCAAAACACTTCTGTGAAACATAGAAGTAGAACCAAAAATGGAAGTATATATATACATATACATATAAGTATATATATACTTATATATATAAGTATATATATATACACTTATATATATAAGTATATATATATACTTATATGTATATGTATATATATATACACTTATATATATATATATATACTTATATATATATATATATATATTTTGAGACTAGGTCTTGCTATTTTTGCCTGTGGAACTGCAGGCTCACGTTGCCTGGGGTACCACGGACTGAAGCAATCTCCAGCTTCAGCTTTCCAGGTAGCTAGGATTACAGACCCCTGCCACCATGCCCAGCTATATTTTTTTGGAACTAGGTCTCACTATGTGCCCCCTGGCAGGACTCGATCCACAATCCTTGGCCCTGGCCATGGCTTCCTAGGCTGCTGCTTACAGGCATGCGCCACCATGCCCAGCCTATATCATGTTCTTTGGTAGAAAAATTTAGCATGATAAAAAGTGTGTTCTTTTTGAACCAATTATAAATTTAATGTGATCTTAATAAAATTGTTAATAGAGTTTTGTCTCAGAGAATAGATACACTGTTGTTACATTCTTTGAAAAGAAAAAAAGCAAGAATATCCAGAAAAACTGAAAATGAAAAGCAATATGATGTAGCTATCTCAAATACATTTAAAAGGTCACAATTAAACCCTAATAACTCTGGTGCATGACAACACATGTTAAAGCAGGAGACTATAAATTCAGAAATAGAGCCAGATACATGCCAAAATTTTACATAAGGAAAGGTGAAAGGAAGAAATTTGAATAAACATTGTGGAGACAAGTGGGTAGCTGCCTGGAAAAAAATAAAGCTGACTCTATACCTCTTATCATATGCCAGGAAAAAGGCAAATATCTTAAATCTTAACATTAAAAAAAGAAACCATTAGAAGAAAACATGAGTAAATTTTTTATGAGCTATGACTCAAAATGCAGAAGACACATACAAAAAAGATCAGTAATTTTGACTACATAAAATTTTTTTCAGTGAGTGGCAAAATATCCCATTAGCGATACTGAAAGACAAATGATAAACTGGGGAAATATAGTTGCAAGTTATAATAGGAAAAACATTCATTATCCACAAACATAAAAAAATTACAATGAATCAATACAAAAATATCAGTAAGGATCCATGTTATTAAGAGGAAAAATGAGAATACATGAACAGAAAGTTCACAGGAAAGATAAACGAGCGGTTCTCATACACATTGAAAGAAAGTTTTTTTCAATTCATAATGAGAGAAAATTGATACTAAATAAAGATTACTATTTCATTAGGAAAAACCCAAAAGCTGAGTAACAGTTTCTGTTAGCAAGACTAAATAATCAAGTAATCTCATATATCCCAAAAATGATAGCATCATAAGAAAAGGCAATGGACAGTATTTCCCCATTTTACAATGCATTTACCCTTTGACCTTATGTTCCCATTTCTGGGGGTTTTATATGTTCCCCTCTACACTGACAAAATGATGGATGTACAAGGTAATTCATCTTTGCATCATTGTCTGCAACAGAAACAACCAAGGAGCCATCCATAAGGAACTGGTTGGGTAAACCCTGCTCTGTTTACATAGTGAAACACAATACACTTGTAAAAAAAAATTAGGAGACTTTTGTATCCTGATATGGAAAGAGCTGCAGGATCTATTTTAAGTAACAAAAGAAAGGTGCAGAATAATATTTAATTTTCTTTTTTTTGTGATAGAAAGAGAATACAATATTTAGATTTCCTTGTATCTGTATAAAGAAATGTTGAAAGTATTCAAAAGAAAGTAATAAAAGTGTGTAACAGGGAGTAGGAGACAAAGACAAAGGAACTCAATTTGATAGTAGAAGTGGTGCTAGAATTCTGATGGTGGGTACAAGTAGTATATACACATATGAGGTGTGAAGCTGTATTATGCAGTATTGCAAACTATTGCAAACTAATGGTAAATCAACTAAATTTAAAAAGGAAAGTATGTACAAAGGGAAGAATGGGGTAACATATCAGTAGGAAAGGGAACGACTAGATTTATTTACAAGGAGAGTAAAAAAGTAGCTGTATCTGTTTTGGTAGTTTCTTTTATTAAGTAAGAAATTTGCTTCCTAAAGCTAATTGTGTGACATTTTTAAAAATCACTCATAGACTGAAATTTCATCCATTATTTTTCAGTAATAATGGATATAACATCAGGTGCTTTAGTCTGTAAATGTAGTGAATATTTAACTTTCTAAATTAAAATCAGATTCTTGGACTTGTATAATTCACCTCCCTTGATGGCCAATTGCTGAGTATAGTAGTCTAGATTTGTAACCATTTTTTCTCTCAATAATTTGAACATATATTCCTATTGTCTTCTTGTATTCCATTCCATTGAGAATTGTTATTAGTCTTTATAGAAATGTTTTAAAAACTTTGAATACTTTTAAGAATTTTCCTTATAACTATCCTGGTCACTATGTATCTATGTCTAGTCATTTCTTATTCTTCTAAGCAATTCTCAACCAACCTAAACACATGTCTTTATTCAACTCTGAAAATTTTTCTTTTATATTTCAAATTGTCCCTCACTTTCATCTATTCTGTTTTTTAATTTTTTCTTCTGAAACCTGGATAGGCTTGGGAGATTCTGGTCCTATTGTCTATGTTTCTAAGTATTCTTTATCTTTTCTCCTTGTCTTCTTTTATCACATTCTGAGAGGCTTTTTGAGATATTGTTTCCAGCTTGTTAGCTTTTCATCTGTACTCACTCTGCCATTTCCCCTTTTCCTGAATATTTTTTCATTTTTAAAACTCCTATTGGATCCTTTTTATAATTTTCATTTTCTTTCATGAATTCAATATCTCTTATCCCTATGAAGATTTTTATTTCATTTCCCTTAAAATCACCTTCTGTGCATTCTATTCTATTCTATTCTTATTCTATTCTATTCTTATGTCTTAATCATACATTTTACTTTGTGCTTATATTTTATGATATATTGATAACTCTTGATTCCTTGTACATATTTTACTTTGAGATTCTCTGTTATCTTCTTTTATTGGCACCTTTCTTTTTCTGAGTGTCAGAAGCCTCCCATGATGCTGGACCTCTTGTGTCCAGATTCTCCCCCTCACTATTTAGAGGTATAGGCCTCTGTAACCACTGCATGGCACAAAGTGGGAAGTGGTGAGAGGCAGAACTAACAGTTTCCTCCTACCTGAGTATACCTGTTTAACAAAGGTTTTCCAATTCATGTTCAGAACTCAGAACCTGTAAATACAACCTTATTTGGAAAACACGGTCTTTGAGATACAGTAAAAAATTAGATGAGAACATATGGGATAAGGGTGGGCCCTAAATATCAATGACTAGAGTTCTTATAAAAAGAGGGAAATTTGGACACAGAGACACAAATATATGAAGTCCATGTAAGAACAGGGCACAAGATTAAAGTGATGTATCAACAAACTAAGGAATGTCAGAAACTAGAAAGGATAAGAAAGGACTGTACTCCTGAAGCAATCTCCCCTTCAGAGAGAACATGATCTCATCTACACCTTAAAGCTCTGAGAGAATAACTTTCTATTGTTTAGCCAGACTGTGGTAATCTGTTATGCAGCCCCAGGAAATTAATATACCATATAACCCTACCACGCACACTTGATTCACTCGCCAAGCCATTTTCCATCTTTCCAATTTTTCACTATAAGATTGTCAGTTTCTCCTCTAATGCCCTTGTTGACAAGGTGACTAACAGCTCACCTCTCCTTACCCCTTTTTGCCAAGGGAAAAAAATTTACTGCACAACAGTCTTTCCTATCATTGCACCTATAGCCCCAGACACCCTCCTGGATCAGGTCATAATAATTCAACTCTTCAAGTATAAGTTTACTCATCTAGAAAATAGGAATGATAATACTTTGTATCCTAGAGATTCATCATGAAGAACAAAAAAAGATAAGGTTGGTTGCAAGATGCTGTGTGTGCTGGGGATGCTTGAGTTTTCCTCGTGCAAAGTGCCTGAGATAAGATTAGCAAAAATGATACAGATCAAAAGTAGTGTCTGTCATCCTAACATTCTGACCAAAATTCTGATTCTGGGCATATGCCTGAAGAAAATAGCAACTACAGAACCATGTTTTAGAAATGGTCATCATAGTTATTTTTATGAAAACATTTTGGTAGTAACCCAACTTGCCACCAATGGGGGGGGATCTTCACACAAATCTCCCATTTTTTATGGAGAATTAGAGATTTTTTTTTTTTACTACATAAGTCTCCTTTGTCAACTCAGACACAATCTCATCAAACTCAATGCTTTTTAAAAAATCATTCTGTAATATTAATTTTTAAAAACAAGTACATTACATTTAATATGTGCCAGGCTTTTTAAAGCACCTTTAAAAAATTAAAATATTGCATTTCTAAATATTAGCTCATTGGTGTGTTTTACATTTTTGTAAGTTATTTTATTTTTAACAAAATAACATTAAAACTGTATGATAAGGATTATTTTAATGCAACTTTCAATAATATCTATCATTAAGGCAAATTTAGTTTTCTATAGCATGTGACATATTAAAATACTTTAAAATAATTACACAAAAATAAAATAATCACATAAGAAAAGGTATAATCTGTGACATATATGTTGAATTTATTACATTGTTGAGAGACAAGCCTGTATTTCATATAGAATAAAGAATACCACACGCTATGGCATTAAAATGGGCAAAAATTATTTTCATTAGCTAATGTTTACAGCTCTTGCATTTTTAACTTAAAATATCAGCTGTTTTATTTTTGCAATTTTCATATTTGGTTTCCAACTAAAGAAATAAGAGGAATTTCAGGCTGTCATTGGAAATTCTTCTCTACAAATATATTTGGTCATGGAATTTGGGGTCAGATAATCATTAGAACCAGAACATTAGTTAGTTGCTCCTGCCCACTCAGAAACAAATTTTAAAGTATCAGGTATGGTTTGATGTCTGAACTTACATTATTAAAGCTATAAAATAAGTGTAACTTACAATCTGGTAATTTCAGAATTAGAATTTTTATGATGTCAAACGACACTAATCTACCATTAATGATGTATAGTACATTCATAATATGTTGCAACCATCACCTGTTCCAAAAGACTATCTAGTTCCAAAAAATTTCATCACCCCCCCCCATAAAAAACCCATAATCATTAAGTAATCTTCTCCTCTCTCCCAGCCCCTGGCAATCAGTGATCTGCTTCCTGTCTCCATGGATTTGCCTGTTCTGGAGACCTGGTGTAAATGGGATCATAGACTCACTATGTGGCCTTCTTGCCTGGCCTCTTTCACTGAGTAGAATACTTTCAAGGTTCATGCATGGTGTATATGCATGGCATATAATAACACAGAATTCCAATTTTAATACTTCTTGTGAATTTATTATAATAAGAGCATTCCCTGTTCTTTCTGTTAGTAGCCTATAATCTATTTTGAGTGTCACCTAAATAGTATAAGTAATACACACAACCTCACAACAGACACCTCAGGTGTTAGTACTCCTGATGTTGCACTGAGTAGGACAGGGACAGAAGGACAGTTCCTGAACCCCACGAATGTTGTTTACATGACACGTGCCCTGAGGTTCTCACACCATTCATTTTAAAGGGGCAATATTTTATATATAACTAATTGAGTTTTTACTTTTTAAAATTCAAACAAATGCCACTGCTATTTTTGAAGGTAGAATAATACTCCACCTTCCCTGGAACTCCCCAGAATGAGCTTCATTATTCCCTGGGATATATTCCCCAGGTCCTACAGAGGAGCATAGCATGACATACTTTTTTGGGGAACCTCTGGAGGAGAAGAATTTTGCAGCCATTATACCTGGTGTTCATGTAGACAATGTATGCTATGAAAAATGTTTATGCTAAAATTTCACAGGGATACAAGTTTGTGAAGATCCTGTAAAAATTAGAGGAAGACCATTTAAAACTATGTAAAAACACTTCTAGAAGAAAGACAGAAAGGAAATATGCAAAATAATAACAAAGTCATGATGAATGGTAGAATTAAGTGTACATTTTTTTTCTTTCCTAAACTTTCCAAAGATCAGCGCTGTGCTTACATTACTTTCATAGTTTAAACAATCACACATGAAGAAAGGTAATAGCTCGGATCACTGACATTTAGTAGCTTTCTCCTTAAGGTGACCTTAGTTCATCCATCATAAAAGGACGGTGCAGACCCACACTTTCTCTGTAGATAGAAATCTTTTCATTAAATGATTGGAAAATTACAATTATAAAAAGGAACCTCTTTGTAATGTTCACACTGGAAAGATAAGTGCCATTGGCTAGCCTTTAAAAAGACACCTCTTTTTAATGAGGTTCTTTTTGTACCTCATTAATCCCCCTGGGATGACCCTTAATTAAGCCAAATTCTGCTTACTATAAACTTCTTAAGATAAAAGTCCAACACATTCCTATAACATGCTTTTGTTGTAATGTGCTGGGGAGGATGGATGTTAATTTGAGTGTCACGAGGCCTGAGTTGGAGCCTTAGCTGGGTTGCCTCAAGCAAGTCAAGCTCCCTCTCTGAATTTTGTTTTCCTCATTTATACAGTGAGCATAGGAGTCCTGACTTCCAACATGAGAAGGAAATTCTCACTATTTCTGTGACTTCTGCATACTTGTAAGCAGGAATACTCAGAAAAGGGTCTGACTTCTACCAAAATAGAAACAGCTGAAGGGCTAATGAAAAGGAAGAGTGATGGGGAAGATTGCACTTGAAAATCAGCAGGCTGGAGAGGGAGCCCTAGAGGGTATGTCTCAGGAAGTCTGAACTGAGTCCTAGCTCTGCTCTTGGCTAGGGGAGTGATCCTGAGTTAGTCATTTCCTTTCCCAAGGGCCTGCTTCTTCTGAAAAGTGAGGTGATAGCTCTAAATCTCCTTCCAGTTAGAAATTCTACTCATCTGTGACTCTGTCTTAGGTGGAGGGGTGCCTGTTGTAACCTCCCTTGGTTATTCAAGGTTATTCAAGGGACTCAGCACAATGTTGACTTTTTAATCTTTTAATTCATTCTCGTGTCATCCATGAAGTAAATCAGAAGAGAAAATCCAGACGAACATTCCCATTTAAGCCAGTTTCTTGAGGCTGATCTTTTAACAAACAATAAAATGATGAATCATGAGATGGCCTTGGAAAATATTAGACACTTAAATCTTTTCAACATTTTTCAGGAAATAGCAGTAAATGAGGGAAGAAAAAATGTAAATGTGTTCAAGATGGGGAACTGTCTTAAATAAAAATAACTACATTTTACTTTTAAATTTCAAAAACTCTCTTGAAAGAGAACTTAGGATGGATACATAGTGTCAGGGTTTTTCTTTAGATCTGGCAGTCAGCTCTCCAAAGATGAGCTAAAGAGAGCATTCTGGAAAATTTGTATCAAGTACACAAACCCTTGCAAGCAGGACAGTTCAGCTGAGTGACTTCTCTAGCAACTGCCTCAGGTGCTTGGTTTAGCAGATGACCTTACTCTGTCCTAAAATCACAATCACAATCATCAGGAGACGCTGTGGAGCACAAGTATAAGAAAGACCATGTTGATCTTTCCACTCAGCATTTGGTTCACCCCCCACCCTCCACACACACTCCTTAGTGGCAAGTCCTCTCCAAAGGTGACTTATATACTGTGGTCTCACTTGCCTTCCTTCTCTTCTTCCTTCCTTTCTTCTTGCCATAATTTTAAAACTTTTTTTTTGTAATTAGAGTTATTTATTTTCTTACACCAGCATTTATTTTTGCTTGATTTCTCTCCTCAGGTGTCATTTCCATATTCTCCCAACTCCATAGCCTCTGTGATCTATCACCATAGTTCCTTGTGCTCTTTCCTCTCCTGTTCTGACCGCTCTCTCCTACCCCTTCCCCTGTTGTATGCCTCAGATCTGTGGTCAGCTTGCAAGTTTTGTCTTTTTCCTGACCTTTTGCTCGGCTTTCCTATATTCCTCTTCTAAGTGAAACCATCTGATATTTATCTTTTTCCTTCTGACTTATTTCACTGAGCACAATCCCTTCCAGCTCCACCCTTGTTGCTGCAAAGATGTGTTATCTTTTCTGATTGCTGATTCATCATGTGTTTGGGGGCATTTGAGTTGCTTCTATAATTAGTGCTGCCATGGACCTACCTTCCTTTTCATACCTTCAAAATCTTTTACCAGGAAAAGTCTTTTAAATTTGTTATTCCAAGCTATACTTGATTGAAACTATCGCATAATGGCTTATATATTCCTAGGGTGGTAGATTTTTTACAGAATTCAATGACTCACACAAATGGAGTGAATTTCTAAGTAGAATTCTAGCCACCAGCCTTGGTTAAGGGATGTGAGAGAAGGGACCACCTGTACAGCCTATTAGTCAGTACCTACCTGCAAATAACAGAAATCACTTCAATAACCTTTTAATAAAGGAATTAGGCATTTGCGAAATTGAGAGGATCTAAGGTTCTAAGACGAATCCTAGAATGAACTTCCAAAATGACTCTACAAACAAGACAGTAGAAGTGATTCATGCAAAGAACTGTCACTTCTGTCAATATTGGTTAATTGAGGAATCAATTATAAAACACCCTGGCTCCTGAACTCAGAAAACTAAGACCATATATTGGGACTTCTGGCACAGTGGGTTCTTCTGACATAGAAGAACCCACCCCATCTCTGCTTGCACACATGTTGGCAGGAGTGACAGAAAGCATCAGAACAAGGTCTTTAGCTTATTCCTGCTTTCCAAATCCCCACGTGTGCTTTCTTGGTGGATTTAAACTCCAGCTATAAGGATGTCTGGGAAATATATTGTCTTTATATCTGAAGCATTCAGTAAGGCATATGACAGGGGTTGGAGTGAACTTTTCTGTAATATTTTACAAACTTCATGGAGCCTCTGAAAGTTCATTCTCATCTATAATGAGGTCAACCTCATGTGGACCAGAAGAAGCCATGCTGAGCACTGGGCCTGTGGTGGGAAGTGCCCAGAGCATAAAGTGTAAATCACTCCTAGCTTCCTAGAACTTACATGGTCTCCTTTGAAAAATAAAAATACAGACTGAGAGAATGGCAGGCTTATACTCTGTGTGTGTATGTTTGCAAACATGCACTAGAAAATCATGATGTGCTTTAAAAGGTTCTATCTTAGCTGGCTCTAGAAGTTAGAGCCACTTCCTTGGTAGATACCAGAGGACAGTATTTTTTAGAATCCTTTGAGGAAATCAAAGGCTTCTAACAAATAAAAGTTTGGGACATTTTCTGTGAGCCTATCAAGCATCACAGAGTATTTCTTATTTATCCTTACTTTTTAAAATTGAGTATTCCCCCATGGGGTATTGCCACCATAGTGCACCCACCACAAACTCACCCAGGATATACCACCAGGCCAAGGAATATTTTCATATGTGCCTCCTTATTTAATCTTTGTAATATGAATTGAAATTTTCTGAGGTACAATGTAGGTACAAAAGGACACCTGTGTTCAGATGTTTATTGCAGCACTATTTATAATTGCAAGGACCTGGAAACAATCCAAATGCCCCAAGACAGAGGACTGGAGGAAAAAGATGTGGTATACATACACAATGGAATATTACTCATCAATTTAAAATGACAAATTTGATGTTTTTTGGTAAGATGGATGTACTTAGAAGAAACCATATTGGCAGAAACAAGTCAGAAGGAAAAAGACAGACGCCAAATGGTTTCACTAATATATGGACAACCAAACGAAAGTACACAACTGGGGGAGGGGACCAACTGGAGTAGCCAAAGAGGGGAGGTGATGGATGACCCCCAAGGATCACAATGATGTGAAATATATATATATATAAATTATCTAAATAAAAATAAATAAATACTTTTTTTGCTGAAAATAAAAACAAATTTTCTGAAATATGAGATACATGATATATTTGTTCAAGGAAAACCATCATTGGACTTCCTTGTGGGCGCAAGGTGGAGCTGATTTTTTTTTCATATTTATCTTATTGTTTATTTTTTAAATTAACTTACTCTCTTACATCTTTATTAATGGAGAGGAGTGTTGACATTTAATATAGGTAGAGGCAACTCATCTATCTTAACTGGAGAAAATGAGAGTTGAAAGATAAGTGCAACTATTTGGAGAGAATGCCAGATTTCCCAAGTCAGAAATATGTGAGGACATTTGAATATATGACTCACCCACATGACGTTGGACTGCGGAAATTAGCCCAAACTTCATGTTAGTGGTTACAAAAGCACTGTTACGACCTTGATGTTTCTGCCAAGTTGGGGAGTGTATGTGCTAGGGAGTAGTGGAGTAGGGGAGTGGCCTTGTTTCAAAAGACACCAAAGAGAGAGTTTTTCTTCCACTGAAGAGGGAGCAGAGCACCACTAATCCAGGGTCCAAGACGTCTCAACACACAGCAGACAGAGGTTGCTGGCCAAAGCTCTTTCATTAAAAAATATGTCTGCTACCAAAAGCAGCCAAAGACTTAAGCAAGGCCTGTATAGAGTAATTAGAGGGCAGGGCTTTTCAAAATATTTTTAGGAAAGCAAAAGCTCTTTAACTGGGTGAGGGTTTTAGGCTCAAAGGTAGAGTATGTCTTAAATGGGTGGAGGAGGACTTGGTTTTAGGAAGGAGTCCAGGCCAACAAATGCACACATTATTTTCTTTCTTGCACTTTTTTATTTAATCTATATTGATAGTAATACTAACAAGGAAAAACTGCTAAAGTCAGACCCCAGCCCCACTGTTCAGCCCCGCCTAATGCCAGGTATAGAGTCAGGATGACCTGACCATATCCCACCTCACCTATCAGGGATCACCAGCTACCTGGTTTCTGCATAGTTACCAGTTCCTAGTTATCAGGGAACACCATAAAACCTACTCTCCTTTGACATTCGGGCTCAACCTTTCAGGAGTTATACCACCGAACCCACTGGTATAATGTAATAAAGCCTCTTTTCTCTATCTCTCTGAGTCATTGGCCATCTTCCTGGAACCATTACTATAATATTCTTGGTTCCCTGGCCAGCTGGCTCCCTTATAGTCACTGGGCTGGTGCAGCAGTCCCTTGAGGGAACAGGTGGCAGACCACCTGCAGGGTTTAGGTTCTCCTCTCTGAGGTGAGGGCCAGCTGTACACCTTCCCTCCACCTGCCTGGACTCCAAAAGAGAGATGGACAGTAGGCCTTGGTAACTCATCTGGACCAGATAAGATCCTGGGGTCCTGTCCCAGACTAGGCCCACCCCAACGTGTGGAAGGAGGGCCTGGTCACCCCTCAAGGCCCATTGTAGGCCCAGGTAGTACTTTTCAGAAGTGTTTAACTTCTGTTCAGAAGTGCATGTGTGCGTGTGTGACTGACAGTCCCATGACTTCAGTTACAGGACTTGGTTGGGCTTGTTTCTGTGATTCTGTGGCAATGTCGTTGAGCATCTGGGGAACCAACCATCTGTCATTACGCATCTGGGGAACCAACATCATTCTGGGATTTATATGGAGATGCTACTGCTAAGATGCACTTGCAAGTTCCAGAAGGAAAATGGCCAGGCAAGCATCTGAGTGTCAAAACCCCATCCTTTGCAACACTGACCACATACATCATGGGTGGGACACATAATCAAGGAATAGATCCGGAATGTGTGATCAAAACCTTTCAGAAAGGCTTGAGGGAGGATTATGGTGTAACTAAGACTCCAGGAAAATGTAGGTTTTGCCATGAGGTTGGATGACCCTGTTTCCAACTTAGCTGACTGTCTGAGAGGACTCTGGACATCCTGATTATGCAATTTGGGGCATGATTATAGGCAGTTACAGGGGCCCAGGCCACCTCAAACAGTTTCCTTATATTAACTCCTGATGGACTATAGCATAAGCCTGACCCATATAAGTCCACATCTGTGATGTAGGACAGGAAAGAGTTAGATTCTTGTGATCTGTGAACAGCTGAGTCAGAGACACCGGCTCCTATACACCAGGGCAATCCAGCCAAAGATGGACTGTCCCCTTATGTTCACACTCACTACTTGCTGCCATCTGCCCTTCTGGTACTGGAAATGTCACCTCCCTCCAACTCTCCAGCTCCTTCAGAGAGGGAACTCTCCTTGTCAGCTGAATCACCACCTCTGACCCCAACATGCTCATCTACCACCACCTCCATTAGGCCCAACTACAGCCTTTGGCATTCCAAATCCCACTTGGGGAAACCAAAAGTCCTGAACAGAAGGACAGAAGTTAGACTTGATAGGGGTTACAAGGAGCTACTAGTCCTCATCTGCATGTACTCAAAGTGGGTAGAAGAATTCCCCACTAGGACAGAAAAGGCCTGGGAGGTTACCAAGATCCTCAGAGGAAAACTGTGCCTCAGTGTGGCTTCCCTTTAACCACTGGTAGCAGTAACGGCCTAACTTTTGCCGCTGAAGTCACTACTCAGATGGCTACTCTGCAACACATCAGACTTCCGTCTGCATACAGCTCACAGGCCACAGAGTTCAGGGAGAGGTCAGTGAATAAACCAGACCATCAAGACCACCCTGAGCAAGTTTTGCCAAGAGACAGGGATGTCTTGGGTGGACCTACTCCTTCCTGTACACCTTAGGGTCAGGTGCTCCCCCAGGACGGACAGGGTTCACTCCCTTTAGATTTTGTTTGGGCGGTCTCCACCAATCATATCTCTGGTAAAGGGAATCTGAAACAAACAGGAAAACTTGAGTTAATCCAGGAAATGTAATAAGTAGCACTCTTTCCGAAATTAGTAAAACTATCCTACAAAGGACAGTCATCCCAAGGGAAATCCTTTACGTCCTTATAAGACAGGGGATGCAGACTGGGTCTAGAACTGGGAAAAAGAGGGAGAAATAAAGGAACTGTTAAAACCAGTTTGGACAAGGCTTCATGCTATTGTTCCATCATGTCCACTGCTGCCAAACTTTCAGGTGTAATTTTGTGCTGCATCCATCACTCACCGGCGAAGACAGCACACCAGGAATACAGACCAGTGGATGACTCAACAATCCTATTCTAGTCACACACTGGAAGCTGGGTAGTCTATGCAGGGTTGAAATTTGACCATCTGCAATCAAATTAAACTGTCCCAATTGAACTGTTTGCATTATACCATCACCCCTTTACCATCCTCCCCCATGGATTAGATACTACAGGACAGACTGTTCCCAGTTGCACTATATATCCTAGTAGTAGGCCTTCTGTCTTTTACACTGTGTGCCCTCTGACAATGTTCCATTCTATTAAGGGTTATGTCCACCCCACAGGTCCCCCACCTCCCCACCAGCTGGAACAACTTATGCTCCCTGACTTCTTGCATTTGGCACGATTGTTCTTTGGGACTTGCATAATCAATCTGCTACCAGGTTTTAGTCCCAGATTGATACTAGTTCAACAATATTATACTCTGTATTCATCTTTTGGTGATATACCTAGCATGATGTCATGTAGGTGTATCAGAAGGGTGAAATGACAAGGAAAAATTACTAAAGCCAGGAGCCGCCCAGAATGAGAAACTTTTCAGCCCCACTGTTCAGCTCCACCAAATGCCAGGTATAGAGTCAGGGTGATCTGACCACATCCTGCCTCATCTATCAGGGATTGCCAGCTACTTGGTTTCTGCATAGCAACCAGCTTCCAATTATCAGGAAACACTATAAAACCCACTTTCCCCTGACATTCCAGGCTCAGCCTTTCAGGAGTATCCCACTGAGCCCATTGGTGTAAAGGAACAAAGCCTCTTCTCTCCACCTCTCTAAGCCATTGGCCATCTTCCTGGGACCATTGCCATAACAATACAGCAATACAGCAATACCTCCTGAATTCTTACATATATTTTTGTGTATTGCATCACTTAACGAAGAGACCTTATTATTATACCCATCTTACCAATAAGAGATGGAGGCTTAGAGTTGACCCAAGTCACACAAAAAAATAAGGATGAAAACTAGAAACTCTAAACCCTCAAACCAAGGTCAGCCCAGATCCCTGAGAATTTTTTATGTTATATATCTTTAATACAACATTACAGGTCATTTATATCAGTAAATGGCTATTAACCATTTATAAATACAACTAAGAGGCACCAAGTGCCTTCCATCATGCAGAAAGAAATCTCCTTTTTTACAGTGGAACCTTTACTCCTGTCTCCTAGTCCCTGGAAACCACTGTTCTGCTTTCTGTCTATGAACTGAACAAGTCTAGCATCTCCTAGAAGTGGAACCACACCATATCTGCCCTTGGCTGACAAGTTATTTCACTAAACACAATGTCCTCAAAGTTGATCCACGCTGAAATTGTATTGGGAATTTCTTCTTTTTAAGGCTAAATAATGTTCATTTGTATGTATAGATCACAATTTGTTTGCCCCGTTTTTTTAAAGTTATATTCATTGAGGGACTGTTTATTACAACACAGTGTGTGTTAAAGAAATAGGTTTACACCTCTACAGATGTGTGTTATTTCACCACTTTTACCACCAAAGTTCCAGTAATCCTCCATAGGACACCCCACCCCCTATATGGTCTCCCACCACTCACCCTTTCCGGTATCCAGAGCCTAAGATTTTAAGTCATAGAATCAGGACTAAGGAGGCTAAGTGCCTCTAGAGCCAGTACGGAAACACTGAGCTACCGCTACACTCTCTGCATAACATCTAAGGCCTTAGAGATTTCTTCCCTGCACACATGCCTGCGAATTGACCAGGAGGCTCACCATTTGTCTAAGATCTTATTTATGGGGGCAAAAAGTTACCCATGGGAAATTTAAACCCCAGGCCATGTGTGTGCAAGAGTGCAAGTCTAAATTAAGATATCTGCATGGTGTAAATTTCAAGATGAAAATCTGACATAGAAACTGATTGAGGGCCAATCAAGATACTTAGTGTTCTGGCAGAGGCAAATAGGAATCACCCTTATAATGTCACTAGAGCTTCAGAGACATAAAGGAACAGCTCCCGCTAGAGATTAATTTCTGATAAAAAATTACAAATATCCTTTCATGCTGGTGAAGACTAAGACCCAGTGTGGGATTTAAAGACTGAAAATCATCTTGAACTGAATGGGGGGAAAAAGCAGTCTTGCTGAATTATGCTGGGAGGACAGACACCAATAAAAGCAACTGTAAAGTTAATAAGGAACACGGTTTCTCCCAAGGTCAGGAAGTAGCTATAAAATACCATTATATCCCCTCTTTGAGTGACTAGACCTACCTAACAAACCCCCAGACCACTTTACCATACTCTGCTATTGCTGGGCTACCTGACTATTACACCACCCTCATGACAGCACCCAATTTCTGATCAATCCCTTTCATAACAGCAACCAGTCCTGAATTGATACCCTCTTCCCCTAGAATCCTCAGAATCCTTCAAAGGGAACCAAACCATATAAAAGATGCTTCCGTCCTCTTTCTGGTGGGGAGACAATTACACAGTGACCCCCAGAGCCTTTGCTACCTAGAGTCAGTCACTCTGACTTGGTCAGACTTACTCCAGGTGGTCTATAAGGTCAATGAGGCTTTACCAGTAGAGAAATTGCAGGTGCAGGAAACAGAAAAAGTGGCACCTGTCAAAGTTAAAATTCTAGAAAATCTGAAAGGTGCTATAAATTAAGTATATTTTAAATGATGTCTAAAAATAGCAGTAAAGATAGCTCACACATAACACTCTTCTATATCAAAGAATATTAGGTCATTCAGTCTTCACAAAATTCCTGTGAAATAATACTATTACTTTCTCCATTTTAAGGCAAGAGGTTACAAAATTTGCCCATGGCCACACAGTTATTAGAGCAGCAGAGGTGGAATTTGAACCCAAGTAGTCACAGTTAGAGTGGAAGGAAGAACCAAGTAAGTTTTCTGGAAATGAAAAGTAGTCATTCATTCATCTATTCAGTATTTATTAAGCCCAAGTTTTGTGTCAGGTATAGTTTGAGTTTCTAGAGATATTATAGCCAACAAAATAGATCAAAAAATAGGGTTTACATGTAATGATGAAGATAGGTAATAAATATAATATGTAACAAGGAGGTGTAAGTACCAAAGATAAATTAAGTAGGGGTATGAAATATTAGTAGAAAGGGGTTGAAATTTTATATAAGGTATCTAGGAAACTCTCACTGAGAGGGTTTTTTATTTAAGACCTAAAGAAGTGAAAGCAAACTCTGTGGCTGTGTGGGAAGAACTTTCTGTCTGGGCAAGGAGAAAACCAGAATAAAAGTTCTGAGCAGGGAACATGCCTAGTGGTGGCATTTGTTTTTGTTTCATATTATCTTTTTATTTTATTGAGGGAGCATTTTGTTATTACATTGTATATGACTCAGAGATAGAGGATCACATCTCTTTAGATATAAGTGACTTCACCACAGCTACCACCAAAGACTCATATTCCTCTACCACAGTCCACTGTCCCTGTCTTCACTTTGTGTCCAATCACACCCTCCCCCTCTGCCAGCCTTAATTCTACAACCAGACAGACTTCTAGGATCTGTTCAACTTAGTCTTGGCAGTTCTTTGGGTTGCTTTTTTTCCCTTTATATTCCACATGAGTGAAATCATCCAGTATTTGTCTTTTTCCTTCTGATTTATTTTGCTTAACATAATCCCCTTCCAGTTCCATATGTTTTGTCAAAAAGAGCAAGATTTCTGTTTGTTTAAATGCTGAATGGTCTTTGGGCATTCAGGTTGTTTCCATAACTTGGTATTGTAAATAGTGCTTCAGTGAACTTAGAAGTGTTTATATCCATGCCGTTGAGTTAGTGTTTTCACTTGCTTCAGGTGGAAACCTAGGAGCAGAATTATACAAGAGCTCCTTTTTCTCCACACCCTCTACTATTCTTGTTTCTGGTCTGATTGATAAGGGCCATTCTCAAAGGTGTGAGATGGTATCTCATTGTGGTTTTGATATGCATTTCCTTCATAATAAGTAACGATGAGCATTTTTTTTCATGAATTTTTTTTACCATCTGTATGTTTTCTTGAAGATGTATCTATTTAGTTTTTCTGTCCATTTTTTTGATTGGGTTATTTGTTTTCTTCTTGTTGATTTAAATGAGTTCTTTGAGAGCTTGGATATTAGGCCCTTGTTGGATATAGAATGTCAGATATTTTCCCCCGTTCAGTAGGATGTCTTTTTATTTTATTATTTATTTTTGATTATTTAAAATTTTTTCTTACATTGTTATAGTCCGCATAGTTCTCCTGCCACCATGTCATCCATGACCCACCACCATATTCCCTTGTTTACCTTCCTTCCCAGTTTTATCCCTCCCCATGTTGTTGTATTTTTCAGTTCTATGGTGTGCCTTTTCATGATAGGTTTCTTGGACTGTGCAGAAGCTTTTTAGTTTGGTATGGTCACATTTTTTTTTCTTATCCTACGTTCTGAAATCATTTAATCAGGAGTCTTATTATTGTCCATACCACAGTGACTACAGCAATGCCTGGCATCTTGAATGGAAGAATATTTTTTTTAATCCATACAATTTTATTTTATTGTTTGCATACATAGTTCATCTTTGTAGAGTTATTGTTTCCCTTAAGTATGGTTCTCTCCCCCTTCCCTCTCCCTAGTTCCTCCTTCTGGTCACTCCAGTTCTTCTCTCACTATCAGTTGTTGGTGGATGATTAGCCCATTGGTCTCTTCATTTTCTTTTCTGGGGCAGTGTCTTTCTGGGTGAAGCCCCGTATTATTGGGGGACTGGAGACCAGGCTGAACAAATTTCCATGAATAGTTTTAGGGCAGGTAGTCCATCTGAGCTTGTCAGAAAACCTCCTGCAGGGCAGGTGTGTGGAGTGGCTCTCCAGGCTTCTTCATTATGGCATTTCCTGTGGTGGAGGAGACAGTCTCTTTTTCTCCAGACCCTTACATTCTCTGGTTTCAGTGTCCCTTTCTTCTTATTGGCTGTGTCTTCCATTCATTCTGATGTCTGACTGTGGTTCTGTTACTTAGCCTTATAGTGCTGGTACCTGGCATTGGGAGACCATCTCTCAGCCACTGGCAGCAGGTATGTTCCCAGTTGGGACAGACCTCAGCAGATGGTTGGTCTGACTCATTTCCTCTCTCATGGTTCACAGTTCATCATGGTTCAGCTGCCACATTTGTTTATTTTTGTTTTTGTTTCCCATAATGTTGGAGTTGAAGCCCCAGAGTCATCACTGAAGCCATACGTCTCATGCTTTTAAGTAACAGAAAGGAGTTATTGGTAGGCTCTCCGTTTTGTTGAAAATGGTTGCATTTCATCCTATGTTATGAATGTGTAATACTCTCTGACTTCAACTTGAGTCAATCATCCGTCAATGAGCATTTAGTTTTCCATTATAAGTAATGCTGCTAGGGGCACTGAAATATATAAGGTTTTTGTTGATGTTTATACAATCTACAAATATATGCCCAAGAGTGAGATTGCCAGGTCATATGGTATTTCCATTTTTAGTTTTTTAGGAGAAATCAGGTTGTTTTCAATAATGGCTGCACCAGATCACATTCCTACCAACTATAGCAGGGTTCCTCTTTCCAGTATGTGCCTTTCTTTCTGGTGTAAGTTGGCATCTCATTATAGTTTTAATTTGCTTCTTTATTGTTAGAAATAGCAGTGAACATTTTCTTGTCTTTTGGTCTCCTGAATATCTTTTTTGGTGAGTTGTCTATTCATATATGCTATTCATTTACTAATGTAGCTATTTGGTTTTTTATTATTTCATTATATGCCTTTTTCATATTTTGGATATTAACCCCTATCTGTTATACGGTCTGTGAATACTTTCTTCCATTCAGTTGCCACATTGAGATTAAACTGTACTCCAACCATGTAATGACCAAGAGGCCATTACAATGATCTGGGCAAGAAAGAAAGAATGATGACTTGAGCCAGGAGGGCAACAATGAAGATTATAATAAGTGGTTAAATTTTGCATCCTTTTCTATATAAAATCCAAGACATTTACAGGTTTTGCACTATGAAGAGATCAAGTTAAGATGACTCCAAAAATTTCAGCCTGAATGTCTGTAATAATAGCTACCATTAACTGAGACAGAAAAATTTTAGGGTTTGGGAATGACGATCAGGAGCTTAACGTAACAGGAGCTTTTTAATATCCAAGTAGAATGCTGCACTCAACTAGTTACATGGGTTAGAAGTTTAGGGGTGATGTCTGAGCTGGATATGTAAACTTGGAAGTTACCAGCATTATCTGTGGTATTTTGTAATCACAAGACTCATGACTTCATCTGGAAAGTGGTTTAGATGTGAAAAGGAGAAGAGGTTCAAAAACTGAGCCCCAGAGACTTCATTATTTAGAGGTAGGGATGATGAAGATAAACCACAAACAAGACTGAAACAGAGCAACCAGAAATACAGGAAGAAAAGCAGATCAGTATGTGCTTTCAAAGTCAAATGAGGGAAGTTATTAAGGTGTAAAAATCAATAGATTGGTTAAATAGCAATCAGACACATAGGAAGGCAAAATTAGCTAATTCAAAGGAAAAGAAAGATGGAAAATGAAGAGTAACTAAGAGAAATAGAGGCTAGATGAGATTCGGCATGCATTTAGTTATCTTGAAGAAAACAGTTGAGAATGTAAAAAGACAATATTTAAAGAGAAAATACCTAAGATTCTTTTTCAATTAAGCTTAGAAAGACATTTGTGTTGTAGGTTGGGGTCCTTAGCAGGTAGTTTGACACAGAGATTAGTATACAGGAGAATTATAGAATCATCTGGGGATCAGTACCCATGGAAGGGATGGAAGCAGGACTGAGTTGAGGAATGCAGTCTTAGCATGAGTTCCGTCAACTTCATGAAAAGGAGCACCAATTTTCATGGTTTGCCCAGGATTGAGAAGTTTCCTAGGATTCAAGATCAACCACTTGTACCTGTTAAATCTCTATGAGTAGATCATATAACTAGTTCTATGAGTAGAGCATGGGGCACTCTGAATAAGATGGACTTTTGGAGTTGTCCCACATTGAGAGAAAAAGATGGACTTTTTGTACCCCTGCGTCCACTAATCACTGAATGAAAACTGCTCTCAGAAGACAGTATAAACTTGTGGGCAAAGCAACTCTGTTCAGCTGAGGACAATTCCTAGGGAGAGCTGACATCTGCGTGTTTTCTGCTGGAAGTACCTCAGCTTCTATTATCTGGGGGATTCAGTACTTCAGACCTGAAGAGGGAGCCAGCCAAGTTGTACAGGACAGTGTTGAACATAAGGAGTTTTTCTATTGAAATAGTAAATTGAGAATGAATGAATGAACGAACGAACGAATGAATGAATGAATGCAATAAATTCAAACCCATGCCTAGATATATCAAATATGTATATATGGCATTTATCATATATATACATATATATACCAATAAAATTGTAAAGACAAATTATCTATAAGAGAACATTACTGGAAACAGACTTATCATCATCAATGACAAATATAAGAAGAAATGAAATAATAGCTTCAATGTTTTGAGAGAAAGTAGCTGTCTACCTGGAATTCTACATTCAGCTGAAAAATGTTTCTAGACTAAACACAACCTAAAGACATTTTCAAACAAAAGACAGAGAGAATTCACTCCTCACAGAGACCCAGTGGAACAACTCTTGAAAGGTAATCTTCAGTAAGATGGCAGTTAAATAAAGAAGTGGGATGCAAGAAGCAATGCCAGCTAACAGGTAGGTTGGTCATCTAAACCTGTAAAAACTTCGATTATTAAAAACTACTAATTTATGTGGGTGGGTTTTTAAAAACAAAATGGAAAGGAAAATATATTTTAGACACTCATGCAGAATGTGAGAGAGGAGGTAAATTAAATTCTGTTTTTTAAGAGGCTAGCCTTACCAGTTAATTTGGTAATTTATTGTATCAGGAACGCATATTAAAAGTCTAAGTCTAAGGCCGGGCACGGTGGCTCGTGCCTGTAAGCTTCAGCCTATGAAGTGGCCGGGGTTAGGGATCGCGGTTCGAGTCCCGCCTGGGGCCCATAGCGAGACCTAGTTCCAAAAAAAAAGCTGGGCGTGGTGGCGCGCACCTATCATCCCAGCTACCTGGGAAGTTGAAGCTGGGGATTGCTTGAGTCTGTGGTACCCCGGGTAACGAGAGCCTGCAGTTCCACGGGCAAAAATAGCAAGACCTAGTCTCAAAAAAAAAAAGTCTAAGTCTAAGTAACTCCTAAAAGAATAAAAATAGAATACATAACTTCCAAGATTATAGAAATAAAAAGGAAACATAAGAAATACTAATATAATAAAAAGGAAAAAACATAATTAAGGAAAAATACCAAGAAAAAAACAGAAGTAAATTCAGATAATTTCATATTCTCACATTTTTAAAACAACTGCTAAGGGACAAACTTTTTTAGACTCAAAGATAAAACAAAACCCAAATATGGCATCTTTTTAAAAAAGATGAACCTGAAACCTAATGATTCAAGATGATTTGAAATAAAGCGCTGGAAGTATATAGACTTGTCCCTTGCTATCTGTGACAGGGAACTGATTTCAGCACACCCCAAGGGTACCCAACTCTACAGATGCTGAAGTCCCTTATATAAAACAGTGTAGTAGTGCATATAACCTACACACATCCTCCCCTATACTTTAAGTCATCTCTAGAGTACATATAATACCTAAATCAATGGAAATGTCATGTTATTACACTGTATAAATAGTAATCAAATTATAATAGTTGCTGCACTGTAGTGTGTAGGAAATAGTGAGAAGGACTCTAAAAAGTCTTAGACATGTTCAGTATAGACAAAACCATTGCAGACCTAACTACATAGTATTGGAGGCAACTGAAAATACCTGTGAAATGGCATATTGGTATCAAACAACAGTAGATATCAAGGCAAAAAAGTATTACTAAGAATAATATAGACTTTGGCTTGTAGCCAAGTAACAGGTACTATATTTACTCTCCACCTAAACAGCTAAAAGAGTAGTCAGGATATCTGAAGCAATGCTTTTTTACACCTTGGATATCAGGCAGCATGGATAGTGATGCCTAAGTGGGAATAAGACTTTTATTATTCTAGTTTAGTGCCCAAAGACTTTCCAAGGAATCACATCAGGAGATGGATATCTCCCTGAGTAGAAGAGTTCTGTAAATCTGAAGGGGTCAAAGCTGCTAGAGTTTGCAGACACAGGGGTGAAAAGGACAGAGCTGCACACAGAGAAAACCCTCTACCCACTCTACAAGGGATCCCCCTCAAGTCTTCAACTGCAGCTCATCACCATGTGTGTGTGAAAAAACCACAAAAGCCAGTAAAGGAATAACCCAAAAGGAGTAGGGCATACAATTCTGGTAGAGGACCAGCCACCAATAGCTAGATTCTCATTAGACAGAATGAAAACTTGTCACAGAGTGTATTGAGTCAGTAGTGATGAAAAATCAGTCCTATGTGGAGATGACTTAGGTCCTGACTAACAAGACTTAAAAATAAAAATTAAAGAAAAAATTAGCCTTTAGGATTAAACTGTTTTCACAAAATTTAACTGTGTCCCAGAACAGAACTCAACAATTTTTACAGAAATACAAAATATCTTCCATCTAAAAAGGTAAAATATACAATGTCCAGCAACAATCAAATCTTAGTAGGTTGCAAAGAAGCAGAAAACTGACCCACAGTGAAGAGAAAAATCAATCAGCAGAAATACAACCAGAAACAACATTGATGACAGAACTAACAGATAAGAATGTTAAAGGTCATTGTAAATATATCCCATAAGTTCAAAAAGGTAGATTGAGAATTCTATGTGAAACATGAAAAATAGAAAAAAACCCCAAATTGAACATCTATCTATCTATCTATCTATCTATCTATCTATCTATCTATCTATCTATCTATCTATCTATCTATCTATTTATCTATCTATCTAATCTATCTATCTATCTATTTGAGGCTAGATCTCACTATGCTGCCGGGGGAACTGCAGACTCTCACAATCCCCAGCCTCAGCCTCCCAGTAGCTTGAATTACAGGCATGCACCACCACGACCAGTTATTTTTTGAGACTAGTTCTCACTATGTTGCCCTTGGTGGGTCTCAAACCCTGGGCTCAAGCAATTCCCAGCCTCAGCCTCCCATCATAGTCTTGGGATTAAACACGTGCACCACCATGGCCGGCAAACTAAACCTTTAGAGATGACAACTATGATGTCTGTGATAAAATTTCATAGGATGGTGGGAACAACAGATTAGACACTGCAGGAGATTATAAAAAGAAGTCACCCAGAAGAGATCAAAACCCTGAACACCTAACAATAGTGCTACAACATATATTAAACAAAAGTGGACAGATCTAAAGGTAGGTTTGATGACTTTATAACCAGAGGACTATTTCAATATTGCTTTCACAAGAAATGATAGATAAAAACAGAGCTTTAGATATAAAACAAAATGTAAATCAAAACTACAAATTCAAAGTAACTACACATTGATATTGCAAGTCTTATATCCTATGTATTGGGACACAAGCGCCTTTAAGGCAGGAACTGTATCCTGATCAGGATTGAGTCCTCAGAATGCAGCAGTTTAGTTTGTCAATATGCAACTATTATTTTAATTTTAATTCAAGTAGCTAAAACATCAGTAAGGCTATAGAAAACATAAACACATGAATGACAAGCTTGAATTAATGGGCAGATTTGTACTTAATAGCAAACAGAGCAAGCATATTTTTCTTTCTTCTTAGAATGTATTTATATATTTTTTAAAATAGAGGTAACAGTGGCTTACATTATTGTTGGCATTTGGAAGTTTAGGGTGCCCCCATGCAGGTATCCCATGTATAAAAATTAACTACACAGTAACTTTAAGACAGTAAGAAGGTGCTATCTTGCTGTTATAGGAATATGTGTTTCCTGCTCTGTAAGTCATGAGTTCAGAAACTTTTGACAATTGGAGCAAATATAATATGTATGAACAATGTTTTGTTTTCTGGGAATTTGAGTAAGAACAATACTTTCTTCCTTCTCTTCATGTTGACAAGCTAATACCACTTCATAACCAGAAAAGAGCAGGCTCAATTCCTGAGAACAAATCTCCATACTGATCTTTATAGAGACAGAGATAAAGATAAGAAATTTAGTATTACACTGTATAGTATAGTAAACTAACTTCAGTTCTCATTTCCTAAGTTGTATAAACTCCCACCACCTCATCAGAAAAATCCATTCAAGTAGTGTTGTAATTAGTTATCTGGTTGATGTAGTCTCTCCTGATGATCAGTATGTATCTGGTGTCTAAAGTGGTCAAAACAAAACAAACACCAGTCCTTCATCCAGTTCCTGTGAAAAGACTAAAAGTGGATTTGCCATATGACCCAGAAATTTTACTCCTAGGTATCTACCCAAAGAACACAAAAACACTAATTCAAAAGGAAACCTGCACTCTGATGTGTATTGCAGCACTATTTATAGTAGCCAAGATAGAGCAACTACCTAAATGCCCAAAACAGATGGGTGGATCAAGAAGATGTGGAATACATTCAACCCAGCAATCCCACTATTGGGAATCTACCCAAAGGAAATGAAAACACTAATTTAAAAAGACACCTGTACACATAAGTTTATTAAAGCTCTGTTTACAATTACCAAGATATGGAAACAACCCAAATGTCCCAAAACTGATGAATGGCTGAAAAAATGTGATATGTGTACACGATGGAATACTATGCATCAATCAAAGAGGACAAACATGTGTCAATTGCAGCAACATGGATGGAGCTAGAAGGACTCATATTAGCAGAAATAAGCCAGAAAGAAAAAGAGAAATATGGGACGGTCTCACTTATATGAAGGATATAGAGAAAAACAAATAAACGAATAAGAAAAATTAGAAACAGGCCCACATCCAAAGAACGGGCAACAAGAATTGCTGGCGAGGATGTGGAGAGAAAGGAACACTACTACACTGCTGGTGGGAATGTAAACTAGTTCAACCACTATGGAAAGCGGTGTGGAGGACCCTCAAGTTAATGAAAATGGAACTACCATTTGACCCAGCAATTGCTCTTTTGGGAATTTACCCAAAAGAGACCTCAATGTGGGCACAAAGGGACACCTGTGCTCGGATGTTTACTGCAGCACAATTTATAATTGCAAGGTCATGGAAATAACCTAAATGCCCCAAAACGGATGACTAGATGAAAAAAAAATGTGGTATATATACACTACGGAATATTACTCATCAATTAAAAATGACAAATTTGACGATTTCATAACAACATGGATATATTTAGAAGAAATCATATTAGAAACAAGCCATAAAGAAAAAGACAGAAACCAAATGGTTTCACTAATATATGGGATATAGTGAAAAAAATAAACAAAAGCCTTGAGGAAAAGTCAAAACAAGCTAAGCACCAAACTAAAGTGCACAACTTTGAGCAGGAGGGAAAGGGGGGGGGGAGGAAGGGAGGG
>PVHY01015865.1:0-11201 GCA_004024945.1 Uropsilus gracilis
ATTGAATTATCCTATTTCTAGCACACAGGACAGCCTCCTCAGAAAGCTATGACTGGTTCCATCCACCATCAGAATGTCTCTGGATGAATTAGTGGTGGAGTGTAAACATCCTGTTCCCAGCACTAGTGCAAGCATGTCAAATCTAAGTAGGTTCTTTACTGGTTCTAGCAGTTCACAGACACACCAGGCAGGACAGGGCCAGGGCCAGGACAGGAAGCTGGTGAACCTCCCCAACCCTCCAGGAATCTTTACGCTTTTCCTCTGGGCGCTCTCTCTGGCATTCTCACTTTGAGTTCTCACCAGGCCCAGGTAAGCTCACTCATATATGTGCATCCCCCACTGGGCCAGGCACGTACAGTCATGGGAGGCGTAATACCACAGTTGCTGGTTATAGAAGCTAATGGAGGAAAAAGCCTGATCAACTCATTTACCCTATAGTAGTTAGCAGAAAGGAAGAGACGAGGAGTAAAGGGGAAGGGGGAGGGAGGAGGGGGAAGAAAATTAAGCCAAAAAAGGAAGGATAAAACTGAACTTTCAGCCAGGCACGGTGGCTCATGCCTGTAAGCTTCAGCCTATGAAGCGGCCAGGGCTAGGGATCATGGTTCGAGTCCCCCGCCTGGGACCCGTAGTGAGACCTAGTTCCAAAAAAATAGCTGGGTGTGGTGGCGCGTGCCTGTAATCCCAGCTACCTGGGAAGCTGAGGCTGGGGATTGCTTGAGTCTGTGGTACCCCGGGCAACAAGAGTCTGCGGTTCCATGGGCAAAAATAGCGAGACCTAATCTCAAAAAAAACAAACAAACAAAAAACAACTGAACTTCCAGGGTTAAAGTTCATGTAATACATAATGCACATGGTGGTTTTTCAGTGATTCCCATTTGAAACATGTTATAATCAATGTTCCTTCCTTCTAAAAAGGTCAGAAATCCAGTCACCTCTCAGCACCATCACCACTACCTCTGTGACCCAAACTCTCCTCTGCTACCATGGGCACCAACTTGTCTCCCACAGTCGACATTCTTCCACACACTGCAGGCTGTTCCATCAGGTTTATCCTCTGATGATGTTCCTCCTCACTCATTCCTCTTCCATCCCATCCTCACCTCATGCTGAATGCAAGCAGTGTACCGCTGGGCGGAAGATCCTACACAAGCAGGTATCCTGTTTGCTCTCTGACCTCATCACAAAACAAGTTCTCTGGTGTTACCAGCAGAATGGTGTCACTGGGGGGTGTACGGGCATCTGGAAGATTGTGGTCAAAGGGCACATAGTTTCAGGCATAAAGATAAACCAGTCCTACAGATCCAATCCAGAGAATGGTTAACAAGATTGCGCTCTGCAGTTCAAAACTAAAGATCAACCTTTGTTAAATGTTCTCACACACAAAAAAAATAACAGAAGTGATAGTTACATTTATAACATTGTTTATAGCGATGGATTCACGGGTGCATGTTACCTTCACACTCACTGGGATGTATGTATTAAAAATATACAGCATTTTTTTGCTGGGCATGGTGATGCATGCCTGTAATCCCAGTTACCAGGGAGGCTGAGGCTGGGGATCACTTGAGTCCACGGGTTCGCAACAACCCTGGGCAACATTAGCAAGACCTAGTGTCTTAAAAATAAAAACATTTTCTTAATTAAAAAAATATGTTTTATGTCAGTCATAAAAACAGTTAAGCCAGGAGCAGTGGCATGTGCCTGTAATCCCACCTACTTGGGAGGCTGAGGCTAGGAATCACTTGAGTGTGAGGGTTCGAGACTACCCACAGCAACAAAGCGAGACATAGTCTCAAGAAAATTATAAAGTAAAAGTAAAGTGAAATAAAAATTAAGGAAAAATAGAGCAATTAACAGTCATCTGGCAAATAGTTGTGTTTCATTTATTGCTGCCACTGAAATCTATCTACAAATCAAGTTTGTCTTCCTCCACTTACTTTTTTTTTGCCATTACTGGATTGTTAGAGTTTGTTTGCGCCTTTTTTTTTTTAAGAGAGCAGGTCTCACTATGTTGCCCGGGGTAGTCTTGAACCTGCGGACTCAATGATTCCTAGCCTCAGTCTCCCAAGTAGTTGGGATTACAGGCATCTTTCTTAATATGATTGAGTTAAAGTGAGGGCATGCTGGAACCATTGCTATAGCTAAATTCTCTATAGAAAGGCTTATGTGTGAAAGTAAAATAGGCTTATGTGTGAAAGTAAAATTTAAGGATATTGAGTATTTTATCTGTTGGTAAATATTTTTGGAGACCCAAAATTAAATTGCATTCATTAATAATATTGACTTATTATTTTTTTCATTCAACCGTATTACCTGCCTGGATCTTGTAATGTGGTGGACCCTAAAGATAAAGCAAGGAGGCCGGCAATCTGTCCTCAGCTAGTGACAGGTTTGTTACTGAGTATGTGGGACTCACAATGACGGGCACAGTAACAGCTCATACGTAATGAGCAAATAAGCACATGAGGGAGCACTGGGAAGCTTCAAGAGGACATCTTAGACCATGAAAGCCTTAGAGATGATTAATTTTGATAATGGGTTCATGAAGGACTATATAACAATACTGTAACTGCAGTACCAGGTCATCTAAACAGTAATTTTTCTTCTACATCAACTTCTGTGATTCTTGGCAGTATCTGTTCTTGATCTACTTTTAACAACTCTAAAAATCTATTGGACTCAGTTTCCTATGTTGTGGGAGGATAATAACTATCAGAAAAAAAGGTACATATTGGAAGCAGAGAGGGCTTTCCCTGTAAGGAAAATAAAATAAGGAGCTATAACTTTTTAAACTAAAATTTTGACATTCTTGGATAATTCAGATAGATAGAAAATAAAATAAGGAGCTATAACTTTTTAAACTAAAATTTTGACATTCTTGGATAATTCAGATAGTGGTTTGGTTCATGCACTGCACTAAACTCACAATTTTCACTGTTAGGGCTGTGAAATAAGTATCATAAAACGATTTAGAGTCACATGTTTCTATTAAGAATTTATTACCAGGTACAGACTTAATTCACTTCTTTCCTGCAGGGGGTCTCTTCCCCAGACATCTATATCCAAATCACACCCCCTCCTGACTGAGGCAAAGACCTCTTTTTCCAGGCTGAAATAGGCAGTCCTCCAGACTTGTATCACACTAAACCTCTCTATGTCACACTGCTTGACTACTTGCCCCCTGGCTCCTGGATTATGATTTTCTTAAGGACTGGAATTGGCTATTTTCCCCCATAGTAGTACTTAATAAATATTTGTTGAATAACAAAGTCTCTAAACATTTTAAGCTTAAAAAAAACCTAAAAATTTCAGTGCATGCGCACTGAAATTTCTGCAGAGGACCTGAATAAACTTGGAATGAGGATTGGGGAATGATCCTCTTTTCCATTTACTCCTCTACAAGAACTGAAGTCTCAGAAGAAGTGTCCTAGTTCTCTTTCAGACTCTTTACACTTCCTTTCTCCCCCATGGAATGAAAAAATAGTCCATCACCCTGCCTTTAATAGGTTCAACTCACCACAAAATCCCAGTGAGTAGGATCTAAATTAAGTTTTGCTGTTATATACAGTCTAACTTTTTAAAATTTTGTATTTTGAATAGATTATAGATTCTCATGGGTCAAAACCAAGATGTATAAAAAGTTATATAGTGAAATGTCTCCCCCATCTCAGACTATGTCTCCACTAACCCAATTGCTACATTTCATATGCAATCACTCTTGTTAATTTCTTCCATGTACCTATTTCCAGAGTCATTTAATGCATGAACCAACAAATCATAAATGTTCAATCTTATATTTCTCCCTTTCCTACTAAAACATAACATAATTTTTATAATTCTGCTTTTTTAAATTTTTTTGTAAATTTCCTTACTTGTTCCTAACATATTTCCTACTTTTCTACAGTTACATAGTCTTCCAGTATGCAGATAGATCACAATTGATTTAAACAAAGCTTTAGTGATAGACATTTGAGTTGATTCAATCTTCTTTGCAAATGATGCTTATAATGATGCACATTTAATCGTGATACTCTGCTAGATGACTCAATACATAATTTTTTAAACTTTAAACATTTAGACTTACAACTTATTTCAAATATCTTTCCTTTTAATCTGTGAGCTAACTGATACATGACATTTTCTAAAGGATAGGTTAAGGTTAGACCATAGATCAATGATCTGAAAAAAGTTACTTAACTTTATGAGTTCATTTCTGGGCACTTATCCATAGGAATGTTGGACGATATAACCGTATGAGTTCATTTCAGGGAGCAGACAGTGTATGTGTAAACTTTGCAGTTTTTGCCAGGGTCATTTGGATGAAATATCATTCTGGGGTTCCCCTTGGGAAAAAGCTCGATCATTTTGGAAATTTTGATGATCAGTAATACTTTAATATTATTTGGAGTCCTGATGCATTGTGTTCTGCAGAAGTTTACTAAAAGGAGATGGCCTCAGCATGTCAATCTACAACCAGATCACCACTAGCCTCTGGGGGAATAGATCATGCATCAATGTCAAGACCCTGCTAATTCCAGATGCTTAAAGTACAGCACAAACTTGTGTGGGATTCTGTGTTTATCCTGTACATACCTGCTCCTGTAGAGACTAGTATTCTATCTGACCAAAGGGGAATTCCATTCACTTGCCCTCTCCATGTAGCCGATTGGCAAGGTTACCTAGTGAAGAGAGCCCTCTGGTATGACATATGCTGGAGGGTAGTAGTAGTTTGGAAAGGACCAACTGAACATTACTAGGATTTAGTAAAGGATTATGGGAGCACATTTTCTCCAGAGCATGAGAGCGTGTGGGAAGCAATGATGGTCTTATCAAGCTGTCCTGCCTAAACAATGATTGGGTTCAAGACCAAACCTCTAAGAGCAGATGCATCTCCCATCAGGACAGCTGGCACGCCAGGCCCTTGAGATTAGCTAAGGATCTCAGTGAGGCTATACTCCCCGTTTCAGACCTTGCTTGGGCCTCGAGACCTAGACTCATTTCAAGCAGTAAGATGCTCTAATCTCCCTTATTTCTTTACATGGTGCATTTTTTATTTTCAAATTTGAAGATTTTTTTTTATTTAAAAGAATAAAATAAAAGTCAAACATAGAGGTCTCAAGGAGAAAGAATTACTGGTTTCAAGTTCTTTTATGAACAGTATTCACAAGTCTTTACTTCAAACTTCAGCCTTTGTAGCCCTTTTTGAGTTTCTGGTAATGGTATTGTATCTATTTTATCGATTTCTGGAACTCTCTCCGATGAACTCATTCTACCTCTTCCCATCTCTCCAGTCATACTTTAGAAAGCCTAAATTGAATGAACTTCTTTTTCACATGTCTGATATTTACTAGAAAATAAATTCAAATTAACTGCAGTGTGCAAATATGTTTATTTCCTGCCATAAGTTTTCAGTGAGCACTTAGGTGTGGCAGGCCCACTTGATTATATGTTCCTGAGCAAAACCAGTATTTTTACTTTTGCAGTATTTTTACCTTTGCACAAATTTTACCATTTATATACTGAAAGATGGAGTGATAGATGATTAGTTTTATATGTTCAAGAATTGAATATGGGTCCATTTAATTGACATATTTCCAGTGATTTTTTAAGTTCTAATCCTGTGATTGGCGTTTGGTAAGCCTTTCGGTTAGCTATTTTCCTTTTTCCTGTTTCTCCTCCTTCCATTTTCCCAGACATCTCCTTGAACTTTTCCCAACACACACACATACACACTGTCTCTCTCACACACACACATACACACACACACACACACACACACACACACACACCTCTGTCTCTGTAAACCTGACTGAAGAAACCTCATCCAATTAAGCACTTAATTAAAATTTTTATTCTGACAGTTACTTGCATGCTTCAGAGGTCCATTGCTGTGTAACAAACAACCTCAAAATCTAGTAGTTTATAGGTCATCTCATTTGGTCATGAGCCTGTGGATCAGCTAGGCAGTTCTTCTGCTTCACATGACTTTGACTGGGGATCTCACTCACATGATTGCATTGAGTTGTGAGTTTAGCTGGAGTGGGAATATCCAAGGTGTCTTCAGCCTTCTCTCCTTTGGTCTTTCTCCAGCAGGGTGGAAGGACTTCTTACAGGGCAACTGACTTCTAAGGTGGAGGGTCAACCTTGGAAATTGAGCATCACTTCTGTGACATTTTATTGGGCAAACCAGTTCACTGAACCAGCACAGACCTAAGGGTAAAGGAAACACCTCCACTTCTTTTTGGGAATCAGGCAAGGTTACAATGCAAAGGGACGCATGTGATGGGAGATATTGCAGCCATCTTTGGAAACATGAGCAACAACACTATATAGATATATTTTATGTTAGCTGGTATACCCTCATATATCCCAATTTTAGGCAGGCCTAATGAATCTAGTATTCGTTTGTTTGCTCCCTGTCTGTCTGCCTGTTTTTTTATTGATCAATATGTTAGCTGATAAAGGATGTTTTTGAGTTTTAAAGGAAGCCTGAGTTGCATGGGTATTAGTATTTTCAGTTCCAAGGCACAAGGAGATACTCTCTAGCTAAAGCAAAAAAGGGGTATCCGTTGACTTGCCAATTAAAAAGAAGACTGGAGAACTAAGACCGAAGGAAGTCTGGACAGGAAGATATATCCATGGTGACACCACACAGATATCTGGATGGGGTTCTGCAGCTGGTATTACACACACTGGACAATAGACCCTACTGTCCCAGGCTCTTAGCGCCACTGTGCCCAGTCTGAGGCTTTGAGTTTTTCCCTTATGACTCCAAGTCCTAAGTAGGAGCAAACAGTTGTTCGAGTCTAGTTACTCTGTCTCAACCAAGACATGGGGAGAAGCTCATGTCCAATTCAGAAGTTGGGGCTGCGGGTATTCTGCCCCAAATCTAGATTGACATTACAATGCTTTCCTTACAAATACAACGGGCTACCTATCACTTCTTTTTCTTTCTTTCATTTTTTTTTTAAGACTAGTAGCTAGGATTACAGGCACCTGCCACTGTGCCCGGCTGTTTTTTCAAGACAAGGTCTCACTATGTTGCCCGGGGTAGTCTCAAACCCGTAAACTCAAGCGATCCCTGGCCTCTTTGCCTCCCAGAGTTTGGATTGCATACATGCGCCATCACACCCAGCTTATAAATTTTCTTGATAGGACCCCTGTTGCTTCAATTCCCACTCACTGCAAATTACAGCCTCATAGAAAGACATCAAACACATTTCTGCCTTAGGGCCTTTGTACGTCCATTTTCACATCAGAAATGCTCTTCTCTAAATATTTGGATGACTTACAGATTCACCCAATTCAAATCTTTACACAAAATGTAAGGTCTTACAATAACCATTCCATTGAAAATTGTTTTTTCTTTTAATTTTAAATAATTTATATATAAATCACATCTCTGTGATCTCTGGGGTTCGCCCCCCCAACCGTTCCTACCTTGCCCCCCCCCAAGTTGTGTGCTTCAATTTGGTTGTTGCCTTGTTTTGACTTTTCTTCATGGATTTTTGTTTATCTTTCCCATGGCATATATATTAGTGAAACCATTTGGTGTCTGTCTTTTTCTTTTTGACTTAATTCTAGTTTGTTTGACTTGTTTCTAAGTCCATCCATGTTATCAAAAAAATCGTCCAATTTGTCATTTTTAATTGATGAGTAATATTCCATTGTGTATATATACCACATTTTTTTCAACCAGTCATCTGTTTTGGGGCATTTCAGTTACTTCCATGTCCTTGCAATTATAAATAGTGCTGCAATAAACATCCAATTACAGGTGTCTCTTTGTACCCACTTTGAAGTCTCCTTTGGGTAAATTCTCAAGAGAGCAATTGCTGGGTCATATGGTAGTTCCATTTTCATTAATTTGAGGGCCCTCCATACAGCTTTCCATAGAGGTTGGACCCGTTTACGTTCCCACCAGCAGTATAAGAGTGTCCCCTTCTCTCCACATTCTCACCAGCACTTGTTGTTGCCAGTTTTATGGATATGGGCCATTCTTACTGGTGTAAGGTGGTATCTCATTGTGGTTTTGATTTGCATTTCCCTTATTGCTAGTGATGTTGAGTTATTTTTCATGTGCCTGTTGGCCATCTTTGGAGAAGTTTCTTTTTAGTTCTCCCCTTTTTATGATTGGGTTTCTTGTTTTGCTTTTGTTTAATTGTGTGAGTTCCTTGTGGATCTTCGTTATTAAACCCTTGTCACTCTTGTGGAGGGCAAAAATTTTTTACCATTCAGTTGGGCTTTTTTTAGTTTTTTCTGTCATCTCTTTTTCTGTACAGAAGCTTTTTAGTTTGATGTAGTCCCATCTGTTTATGTTTTCCTTCAATTTTTTTGCCATCAGTAGATTTTTCCAGAAAGCGATTTCTGAATTGTAATTCTGAATTGTAATTGTAATTCATAGGGAGGGTTTTTCCCTATGTTCCCCAGGTTTTTTCTATGTATGTTATGGTTTCAGGTCTGACATTTTAGTCTTTTATTCATTTTGAGTTGGTTTTTGTACAAGGTGTGAGGATATTGTCTTGGTCCATTTTTTTTGTAGGTGTTAGTCCAACTTTCCCAACACAATTTATTGAAGCGACTATCTTTGCTCCAATGTAAGTTTTCCCCCCTTTGTCAAATATTAGTTGATTATATATATGTGTGTGTGGTTTTATTTCCAATCACTCAATTCTGTACCATTGGTCTGAATTGTCTATTGTTGTACCAGTACCATGCTGTTTTAATTATTATGGCATTGTAGTATAACTTGAAGTCTGGGATAGTTGGCCCTACAGTCTCTCTTTTTTTGGCCAGGAGGCTTTTTGATATTCAAGATCTTTTGTTATTCCATATGAACTTCTGTAATGGTTTTTCTATCTCTTTAAAGAATGTCATTGGAATTTTTATAGGAATTGCATTGAATCTGTAGATTGCTTTTGGAAGGATGGCCATTTTGATGATGTTAATTCTTTCAATCCATGAGCAGGGAATGTCTTTCCATTACCTTATGTCCTCTTCTATCTCTTTTAGAAGCTTTTTTAAACTTTTCTTTGTATAAATCTTTGATGTGCTTTGTTAGGTTTATTCCCAGATATTTAATTGTTTTTGATGCAATGGTAAATGGGATGGCTTTTTAAATTTCTTCTTCCTCTTTTTGGCTTTTTGCATATAGGAAAGCTACTGACTTATGTGTGTTGATTTTTTATCCAGCTACCTTATTGAACTGGTTTATTATTTCAAGTAGTTTTTCCGTGGATTTTTTTGACTTCTCTATATAGAGATTCATGTCATCTGCAGATAATGATAACTTCAGTTCCTCTTTTCCTATTGTATCCCTTTTATTTCTTTCTCTTGCCTTATTGCCCTAGCTAAAACTTCCAGTACAATGTTAAAAAGTAGTGGGGAGAGTGGGCATCCTTGCCTTGTTCCAGATCTTAATTGGAATGATTTTAGTTTTTCTCCATTTAGGATGATGTTTACCATAGGCTTGTCATAGATTGCTTTTATTATGTTGAGGTATGATCCCTTAATCCCCATTTTTTTCAAGGACTTTTATCATGAATGGATGCTGGACTTTGTCCAATGCTTTTTCTGCATCTATTGATATGATCATGTGGTTTTTGTTTTCTCTTTGTTGATGTGGTATATTATGTTAATTGATTTCCAGATGTTGAACCATCCTTGTGCCCTTGGGATAAATCCCACTTGGTCATGGTGAATAATGCTTTTTATGCATCGTTGGATTCTATTTGCCAGGATTTTGTTTAAAATTTTTGCATTTGTGTTCATTAGGGAAATTGGTCTATAGTTTTCTTTCTTGGTGCTGTCCTTATTTGATTTTGGTATGAGTGTGATGTTTGCTTCATAGAATGTGTTTGGCAGTTTTCCTTCTTTTTCAATTTTTTGGAAAAGCTTTAGTAGTGCAGGTGTTATTTCATCTTTGAATGTCTGGTAGAATTCATTAATAAAACCATCTGGTCCTGGGCTCTTGTTTTTAGGTAGAGTTTTGATGACTGCTTCTATTTCGCTACTTGTAATTGGATTGTTTAAGTTCTCTATATCTTCTTTGCTCAATTTTGGGTAGTTGTGTCTTTTTAAGAATCTGTCCATCTCATCCAGGTTGTTGTATTTATTTCCATATAGTTGTTCATAGTAATCTCTTATTATCCTTTGGATTTCTTTTGTATCTGTTGTAATTTCTCCTCTCTCATTTGTGATCCTGTTTATTTGTATTTTCTCTCTTCTTTCCTTTGTAAGCTTTGCAAGGAGTTTATCAATTTTATTTATTTTTTCAAAGAACCAGCTTTTGGTTTTGTTGATCTTCTGGATAGTCTTTTTGGTTTATAGGTTATTTATTTCTTTTATTTTTATTATTGTCTTCTGGGTTTGGGATTTTTTTGTTGCTCTTTTTCTAATTTTCCAATTTGGGAGATAAGGTTATTTCTTTGGTTATTTTCTTGCTTTTTGATATGAGCCTGTATTGCTATGAACCTTCCTCTTAGATATGCTTTTGCTGCATCCTAGACATTTTGGAATGCTGTGTCTTCTTTGTCATTTGTTTTGAAGTAGATTTCAATTTCTTCTTTAATTTCTTCAATTACTCATTCTTCATTTAGTAACATGTTGTTCAGTCCCCAAGTGTTGGTTGCTCTTCTTGCTTTCTTTTCATTGTTGATTTCTAGTTTGATGCCTTTATGATCTGAGAAAACTGTTGGTATTATTTTAATCTTTGTGAATTTATTCAAGTTTGCCTTGTGCCCTAGTATGTGGTCAATTTTAGAGAATGATCCATGTGCATTTGAGAAGAAGGTGTATTCTTTTCCTTGTGGGTATAGTGTACTGTAGATATCTATTAGGTCCATTCTGTGTAGGTCTTCTTCTAAGGCTTTTGTGTACTGTATAGCTTTTGGTTTTTTGATCTGTCCTTTGCTGAGAGTGGGGCGTTAAAGTCTCCTACAATATATGTATTTTCATCAATATTTGCTTTCAGATCTCTTAGTAGTTGTCTTATGAACTCTGGTGTGCCCTCATTTGGTGAGTATTTGTTCATAATTTTTATATCTTTTTGGTGGGTTGACCCTTGAACCATTAAGTAGTGACCTTTATCCTTTGTCACTTTTTTAATTTTGAAATCTGCTTTGTCTGCTATAAGAATGGCTATCCCTGCCTTTTGGGGGGGCCCCATTTGTTTGTAAAATTGTTTTCCATCCTTTTACTTC
>PVHY01015865.1:11301-35189 GCA_004024945.1 Uropsilus gracilis
TTCTCTTCTCCTTCTGGGATTCTAATTACTCTTATATTTGTTTTCTTTAGGGTATCTGATAGATCTTGGATTTTTTTCTCCTGTCGTCTTACTTTGTTTTTCTCTCTCTTTTTCGTTCTTCATCCTCTCTACTTCTGTGTCCTCAAGTGTGCTAATTCACTCTTCTGTTTCTTCTAATCTGCTTTCCTGATTTTTCCCTGCATTTTTGAGCTCTTCTATTACTCCTCTTAGAAATTGTATCTTGGTTAGCTTCTTATTCAGGGTTTCAATCTCATTCTGTTCATAAATGATATTGCTCATTTTGCTGCATTGTTTTTTATATTTTTCTATTTCTTCTCTTAGCTCATTGAAAATTTCTGACCTCTTGCTTTCCCTTTTTTCTCCATCTTCCCTTACCTCTTTTAATGCCTTTAACAAATAAATTCTGAATTCTTTGTCTGACATAGATAGCATTTCTTCCATGTCTTCCATGTTGGTTTCCACAGGTTGTTTATTCTTTAGTGATGACTTATTCTTCTTAGGGCCTGGTTGAGTATTTGTATTCTTCCTCCTTCCTGTGCTTTCCCTTCGGACTTGCTCTATGTATTGATTCGCTGCTGTTTTAAAATTAGATGGCATGGTGAAGCCAACCAAGTTATGGTTATTTTTACTTCTGTGCCTTTGCTGCTGTGGTGGATATAACTTGTTTCCATTGGCTATTTTGGGGGACAAGTTCTTTTTCAGTCAGTGGATGTGGTGCATATGTGTAGTTTCTATTGTATTGTCTACCTTTTTTTTTTCGTTCTTTCTCCTCTTTTAAATTGATGCATTTTAAATGTTTTTTTTGGTGCCCGCAAGCATTTGTCTTTATTTAGTGATGTGTCTAGGGTTTGTTGTATAAACCTTTTTGGTTGGAGTGTCTTGACAACAGACTTGGGTAGTTAGTGTCCTTGGTTCCCTAGTATGTGCCAGTGCCACGTGCAGCACCGGCGCTTCCAGATCTCTGAGCTGTGAGCAGTTTTTCCCACTGGAGTTCCCAGCATTAAACCACAGTCTTTGGTAACCTCTGTCCAAACACCAGATCCTCCCTAGCCTGCAGGTGGGTTACCTCAGCAACAGGAGTAAGACCTGTGCACAGCTCTGGGTCGCTGTGTTGGAGCAGTTTTTCCTGCTGGAGTTCCCGGTGTTAAACCACAGTTGTTGGTCTCTATTGAAAATTGTAACCCCTCAACCCACACTTTCCCCTTCCCTACTGCCCTTTTCTTATTCTCAACTCTTAATATTATCTAACATGCCATATGTACATTTTTTTCTTTCCCTTCTAGAATACACATTCTATGGGACAGGGTTATAATCTATTTTGTGTCACCAGTATCTAAAATAGTGCCTGGAAAATAGTAAATGTTCAATAAGTATGTCTTGCGTAAATGAATTTAGAGTCAGCATCTGTGCGATTCCTTTATGGTCACATTTGTTTTGTGATTGACAATGGTTCTTCTTAGCATATAAACCTCCTACTAATGTATCTGCCTCAAAATTTTTTTTTTTTGAGACTAGGTCTTGCTATTTTTGCCTGTGAAACTGCAGGCTCATGTTGCCCAGGGTACCACATACTCAAGCAATCCCCAGCCTCAGCTTCCCAGATAGCTGGGATTACAGGTGTGCACCACCACGCCCAGCTATGTTTTTGGGACTAGGTCTCACTACATGCCCCCGACAGGACTCAAACCACAATCCCTGGCTGTGGCTTCCTAGGCTGCCATCTATAGGCATGCACCACCATGCCCCGCCACTGTTTCTCTCATTTTAAATTGATATGTAATATAAAATGAAAAGTTTTGGTGGATTAAAAATTATTTATGGTTCGCTTTCCTTCTACCTGACTTACCCAATGAGTCAGACAAGGATCATTTATTGTAAAACTGTACCTCATGCTTTGTTCTCTGCTCAGCATTTCTAAATTGATATTTAGCTTATTGCACTACTTTTCAGCATATTGCTGCAAGCGTAATCATTTTCAAGGTCATCCCTTTTATCCTTCATTCAGAAAGACATGAAATTGGCCTTTCTCCAGTTTTCAGGAATGTGAAAGTCCTCACAGTCCTCAGGAGCTGTGGCAAACAAAGCAACCAACACCACAGTCACCTAACTAATTCATGGCATGTCCCTTGGGCCAAAACATCAGGCCCTTATGTAGATTTGAATGGTGTTCAAGGTGGGTCAAAAATGTTTCTTGGGTACCTACTGAGTGCAAAGGTGCCCCTTCCCCTTCTGTGGTTTGATGTCCAGCTTTTCCACTAGTCCATGTGATATTGACACAGGAGTTCATCAAGCTCTGCCATTTACATAGTTGGGCAAACTGGAAGCATAAGGGAAAAGATCCAGGGATTTCCCAGGCTCTTCTTGATATCTCACACTTGTGTTCCCAGCAGAAGCCCTGTGTATGACAATGCATTTCCTTTTGCATGATAACTGGTGAAGATGACCTCTCATTCACAGAATTCCTACTTACTGGGCCCCTATTCTGGACCAAGCATTATGATGCTAACAGTGAGCAAAACAACATTCCAGCTCTCAGAAGGCTTATAACCAGTTGCATCAATATCTTGAGCTCTCAGCACCCCCCCAAAAAGCAAAATATTTGGGGTCAAAAGTAAGCAAAAAGAAAAAAGGAGTGATGTGCCCAATTTTTATTTCTATTTCTATCAGAAGGCCTGCAGACATATTGAGGAAAGGTGAGTGAATGTCATCCCACCTGCCCGCTTCCCACAGGTGCCTCTTGGTCACATACCTTCTTCCCACAGATGATGCCCATGATCAGTTAGGGGACACACTCAAAGGACGAGTTGAAAGGCTGCAATTGTTATAGCATTTGGAGCAACATAGCCTCTAAAATCTAAATTCTTAAATCCGAAGTTGAATATTTGCAAACCATTTTCTTTCACCATCCCTTCCCAATCAGTTGGAATGAACCACCAGTTTTCTGGAGGTTTGGCCTTTCCTGGTGTTCTAGTAGACATCCCTTGGAAGCCCTGCCTATGAATCCCAGGAGTTCATTTCTCCCCTAAAGTGGAGAAAGTCACACTAAGTAAACCCAGGATATTTCAATCAAGTTGGCATTTTCTGACCATTGAGCACCAGAATGTGAAGCAAGGTATTTTACAGTGTAGGTAAGCAAAATTGGAAGTGAACTCTGAGCTGGGTGTGGTAGCATGCACCTGTAATCCCAGTTGCCTGGGAGACTGAGGTAGGGGATCACTTGAGTATGCGGGTTTGAGACAACCCCAAGCAACATAGCAAGCTAGTCTTAAGAAAGAGAGAGAGAGAGAGAAAGAAAAAGAAAGAGAGAAAGGAAAAAAGAGAGAGAGAGAACTCTGAGAATCTGGTTAAAAAAGGATGAAAATGAGGATGAGTGATGCTCATTGTTCCTCAATTCAGTGCAACACTCTCCTTAGACATCTTCTTTCATTAGGCTGCACACTCTGTGCTTTCCCTTCCATCTCCTGCACTCTTAGTCCTGCTTAGCCTCTGTTTTGTGGGTTACACCTCCTGCATCTGACCTTTACTTGAGCTCAGTCTTAGAACAGCCACTCTTCATCTGCCTACAATTTGTCCCTAGGTGATCTCACCATGTGTTTATTTTGAATTACTACATACAATTTTAATCTGATTATTGTATATATTCACTGCTTAAATTACTGTATCCATCTACTGTAAACATCCATCTGTGTCTACATATGTGGAAATGGAGAGAGGTGGGAAGGAGAGAGGAAGGGAGTCATTTTAGTTACTCTAATTCTTATATACAGATTATAAGAGAGGAGGAAAGGGGGGCTAGGAGAGGGGGCTACATCTTTTTATTGTGAGTTCATAAGTGCAGTTTCAGTCCAGCTCTCTGATCTCCAGCTCTCCCTTCTGACCATCTCCACTCTGATTTTTTGCAGGCACCACAGACTTGATACCAAAACTGAGCTCATGTTTGCACTCTCTCTCTCTCTTTCTCTCTCTCTCTTCAATTTTGGGTTTTTTGTTTTGCTCTGCTTTTGCTCATACACTGAGTGGTGGCTTCCCAACCATTCAGCTGTGCACATTGAAAACCTGGGAGTTATTTTAACATTTTCATCTCTCTTATTACCCATCTATTATCAAGTTTTGACACTGTTGCCTTCTAAATATCATTCAAATTTGTCCTCTCCTACCCCCATCACCTCAAATCCATGCAGCAATCATAAACTCTCTAGATCTGACTCCTGCTGGCTCACATCCATTTTGGTTTCCTTCAATCCATTTCCCACACAGCAATCAAAAGGCTCATTCAAAAATGCAAAGTTTTCCAGTGGTATCTCTGCTGGTCTTAGGACTCATTGGCCCTGCCTGCCAATGGGTCAGCTCTCATTTGACCTTTATACCCCTCATTTTCTCCATCCTTCTCCCCCACCCTCCCTTACTTGTATGCCCACCCTGCCATAACATTTCTGTCCTTTAACCTGTAAATCTCTGTCTTATCTTCTTGGTATTTACTCTGACTCCTGCTTCTGATCTTGACTGTCTCTTTGCCGGTACTTACCATAAAAATATTTAGATGATATCAGGGTTTGAAGGGGGGACTCATCACTAAGACTTTTCTTTTCCATATCTATGTTTATAACCCACTGAGAGGTAAGACATAAAGAACAATGAGCTAGAGCCAAAATATTTTATAATGAACAGAGAGAGTTGTTGAAAATGAGACTTTGGTGTACAACAACAGGGGCATTCCCCACACAGAACATTAAATCAAATTGTGCAGTCACTTATTCTCTGATGCATTGCAAAACACCACAAACACATCCATGGGACAAGCACCTCACAGAACTCACCTTCTAGGAGGAGAACAAATATGTGGCCAAGAGAGGAAAGCAGAAAAAGGACAAACTGTGAATCTATTACCATCTGCCAGTGTCTTCCAATCACACCAACCAGGGTCCCCACTCATCCTCAGGGAATAGGGAAGAGGCAAGAGGTCAAGTGCTGGAAAAATCTTTTCTCATATCCACCTGAAGAGCGGATAAGAAGCAATATGCCTCTAACAGTCTTAAATGTTTGGATATGTGACTAAGTGAATGAGTGAACAAACATTGACTAGACCTCAACTAAGTGGCAGGCATAGTATTAGTGATTACGTAGATAAGCATATCTAACATCTGTCGAACACAGATGTTATTTCAGTGTTTTCTCTGTGTTTAATGTATTAAATATCTTGCTATTTATATACTTCTATTAATATATTAAGGTGCTTAATTTTGACTTATGATTTTTAAATGTTAATATAATTTAATATGCTATCATTTTTTAAAATCTTTTATACAATTTTATTTTGTTCTTTAGGTTACAACGTCTGTGTTATTTTTCCCCCTCCCTCCTCCCTCTGGTGCCCCTTCCATTCTCTCAAACCCCACTCTTTGTTGTTTATTAGCTGTGCTGAGTCCATTAGTCTCTTTCCTATGTTAGTGTCTTTTCTCTGGTTGAGGGACTGCGTGGTTGGGTCCAGACAAACCTTACTGTTAGATTTTCAGTCTTAAGTTTGCGTTGGGTGACCAGGTTATATTCATTTGTGATCTGTCCATGTTTTCTTGCTGCAGGCCATCCTCTCCAATCCAATCCCATCTCCATTGCCTTGCTGTGGTGTCAGACTTAGGGGGTCTTGCCCCCAGTCAGTGTTGGTCAAGAAGTTTCTCTGTGAGTTCAGGTTTCTGCGAGTGGCCTTTGAAGATCATCTCCTCTGCTTCAGTTTGCAGTTTTGATGTGGGGCCCATTATCCCCTCTTTGATCATCCTCTCCTCTCCCGTAATGAAGGGAGGATGTGTTGCTCTCCTTGAATATATCTCCAAAATGAAGACCCAGGTCTTGGCCCGGCGAGCATACAAGTGCACATGGTGACATCGTGTCTCTACAGTTGTTTTTCTGGTCTTACATGGACTGGTTCACTTTGTTGTCCATCTGCTGTGTCCAGCTCAGGCCTGTGGGCTGGACTTTTGCCTGGTCCCTCACCCGTTTTATGTTGGGGTTGGTGTTGCACATATTCTGGTTCCTCTGAAGTTTAGCTGGAGTAAGAAGTAAGAGAGAGATGAAAGGGGCCCTCCCCCACTTGCCCGCCGCTGGAAGCTCCCAGCGTGAGCGTGGGGGTGGGCCAACTGGACCACCGCGCACCCTTCCATGCCCCTGGCTTCCATGCCTGCGGTCCACAGGCAAAATTAGCGAGACCTAGTCTCAAAAAAAAAAAAAAAAAAAAAAAAACCACAACACTAGGATAAAGCTGTTTACCAAAGACATAGGGACAGAGTTGATTGTTTAATTAAACATCAAACCATTGTTGACCAGAATTAATGCTCAAACCAAGTTGAGCAAAATCTTGATCAAGTAATGCTCAAGGAGATTTTTATTTAATACAAGTGTAATCTGAAATTTTTATTCATCTGTTGGGATTAAAAAAAAAACTCTAAGAAAGAGAATAAAGTCCACAAAACTGTAGATTTGCTTAACTTACCAAACAAGGTGGAGCAAAGGAAAATATCTCTTAGTGGGGAAGCAGAAGCAGAAGTGGCTGTGTCAGACAGGCTTACTACCTGCTCTGAAACTACCTTCCTGCTAGTCAGGTCTGCAGAGCAGAAAGATGAGGTTAGGAAAATAATAGTTTCTATATCACAGAGGTGCTATGGGGATTAAATATATTACACATGTTAATATATATCAATTTGTTATATTTAATATTATGCCAGGCAATCATAAAATAATAACCACAATAAAATGATAGCATATTAGGTCCTGGCTCTCAGAGCTCCCTTGCCAGCAGGGAGCAAGGGGGGCCAGGCCTCTCGGGTGAGTCCCCCAGGAGGGGGGACAAGGCGGGGAGAGCAGTCCTCACCCACCAGTAAGTGGCTGTTGACGGGCACTTACAGCCAGCCTGGGCAATGCTGTGTAGCCCTTAGCTTTATCCTAGTTTAAATAATTATTTTTCAAAAAAGGATATAATAAGCCAAGCACGGTGGCTCGTGCCTGTAAACTTCAGCCTATGAAGCGGCCCAGGCTAAAGATATAGTTCGAGTCCCTCCTGGGGCCCATAGTGAGACCTAGTTCCAAAAAAATAGCTGGGCATGGTGGCGCATGCCTGTAATCCCAGCTACCTGGGAAGCTGAGGCTGGGGATCGCTTGAGTCTGTGGTACCCCAAGCAATGTGAGCCTACGGTCCATGGGCAAAAATAGCGAGACCTAGTCTCAAAAAAAAAGAAAGAAAGAAAGAAAGAAATGGTATTTTATATTCTTCAGATAGATACCTAGGAATGGAATTATTGAATCAAATGCCAGATCTATTTTTAATATTTTGAGAAACTTCTACACTGTTTTCCATAGATGTTAGACCAGCATACATTCCCACCAACAGTGTATAAGGATAAATTTTTCTCCAAACCCTCACCAACACTAGTTTTTGATGTTTTTAATGCAGAATATTCTCACAGAAGTGAAGTGGTATCCTCCTTGTGGTTTTTCTTGCACTTACTGATAGTAAGTGAAGATGGGGCATGTACCTATTGGTCATCTGCATGTCTTCTTTGGGAAAGTATCTATTCATATCCTCTGTTCATTTTGAATTGGATTATTATGTTGTTACTGTTGAGTTGCATGAGTCATCTGCTGATCTTAGATAGTAATTCATTGTCAAATATATGATATATAAATCTCATCTCCCATTCAATTGAATGTCATTTATTTTACTGATATTTTCTTTCATTGTAGAGAAGCTTTTTAGTTTGATGTAATCTCATTTGTTGGTTTTAGCTTTTATTTCCCTTACTGTTGGCATGGAGTCCCCAAAGACATTTCTGAAATCAATGTTGCCAATTATTTTGCCTATATTTTCTTCTGTCTTTTGGTGATTTACAGAAATCTCTTTAATATTTCTTGCAAGGCCAGTCTAGAGGATATAAAATTCTTCTGCTGTTGTTTGTCTACAAAGCTCTTTATTGCTCCTTCAATTCTACAGATTTTGATTTTTCAAATGATAGAAATCTGCCATCAATACAATAAAACCCATGTTACTGTCACCCAGAATTAGCAACCATTTTATCCCTTTATCACTGATCTCTTATGCTTTCTTTTATTTAGTACTTTAAATTCTCTTTAAAGTACATCTAAGCAAACATGTGAATTATTCTCACTTTTTTTCACAAAGAAAGCTTGAGGTATACAATATTATGTCATATCTTGCTTTTTTTCAAGTAATGTATTATGACTATTGAAACAGAAGAGTTTTAAGTATAACCTGAAAAAAGTGCTTTTTGGCTGTCATGATGACAGAATCCTAGAATGAGTCACTAAAGCTGGTAATATTAGTTTCAGTTCTCTCAAGTCACTTCTGGCACCAAATGTCTGGGAAATCTAGGAAGCAGATACAAATGAAAGTTAGAGTGTATGCATTTTATTAGAAAGTGTTCCTAGAATCAATGCCTTTTGACGATAATGGAAGCTGGAAGGAGTGGGGGAAGTGAAGAAGTAGAATTGAACAGAGATAAAGTTTGAATAGCAATGCAGTTTCAATAACAACCTCATGGCTCCTTGGCAGGTAAAGGAGAATGGCCTTTCCAAGTTGTGTTGAGTCAGGAAGGAATTCGCCTTTATACTTCCGCTTCAGTCAATCATTGGATGCATATGGCTCTGACCAGCATGTAACCTTGAGCTGTGTCTCTAGCCAAGACAATTCCTTTTTTTAATATTTAGTTTATTTTCATTGATTGAATGTATATATATATATAAATATATATATACATATATAATATAAAACATCATTGTCTACCCAAGGTTCTCCCATTTCTTTATCACCTGTTAACCATCTTAACTTTTGTGCTCTCCCCCATCCCTATTTTCTCCCTCCTCTCCCTCTCTTACTCTATGCTTCAGTTCTTTTGGCAGTTGTAATGTTTTCTTATTCATTTGTTTGTTTTTTCCTATATCCCTCACATAAGTGAGACCATCTCACTTATTTTTAAAGAAAACAAATAGCTAAGGGATAGCTTCAGTGGCTCTCCAAAAATATGGGGGAATAAGTTCTTTAGGCCTTCTCTAGACCTCATTCCAGGCAGGAAGAATTGTCCATTAACCCAAATATATCTTTATAAACCTGGTAGAGAGATTTGAGAGGCCATGCTCTCTGCACATCATTATAAAGAGAATGTGTACAAAACTTACAAGTAAAACAGAAACTCCTTTGACCATTTGATTTTCTGCATAGAGTACTAACAAGATATATTATTGATGAGAGTTTAGTCTAGAATCTGTAAAGCTTCTTCGTAGAAAAATGACACAGTGATTTTTGCCCAGTATATAAGATAACTTCAAAGATTATACTTTTACTGCCCTATTGGGCATTTGCAGGATTTGGATAGAATTTTGCCATCTTATTTCAGCATTCTTTTGTTGTTGTTGTTGGTCCATGTGTCAGCTTCCTTGATTCTTTTTGTTTGTTTGTTTTTGTTTTGTTTTTGAGACTAGGTCTTGCTAATTTTGCCTGTGGAACCGCAGGTACACGTTGCCCAGGGTACCAAAGACTCAAGCAATCCCCAGCCTCTGCTTCCCAGGTAGCTGGGGTTACAGGCGCGCGCCATCACGCCCAGCTATTTTTCTTGGGACTAGGTCTCACTATGTGCCCCCATCGGGACTCAAACCGCTGTGGCTTCCTAGACTGCTACCTACAGGCATGCGCCACCATGCCCAGTCCAGCTTCCTTGATTCTCTTTAGATCAACTTTACCCTTCTGCTGATATTAAATAAATTTTGGACACGAGCTCACTATACATTTATATGAAGGTCCTGTTTCTGAATTTTTTGATTTTGTTTTGAGACTAGGTCTCACTATTTTTGCCCATGGAACCGCAGGCTCACAATGCCCAGGGTACCACAGACTCAAGCAATCCCCAGCTTCAGCTTCCCAGGTAGTTGGGATTACAGGTGAATGCCACCACGCCCAGTCATATTTTTTTTGGAACTAGGTCCCACTATGTTGCCCTGAGCAGGACTCAAACGTGATCCCTGTGCTCCCCCCCCCACTGCGGCTTCCTAGGCTGCCGCTTACAGGCATGCGCCACCATGCCCAGCTGGAAATTATTTTAAAAGAAGAAAATTATACTATGACCCTTCCTTCAAATTCCTGTTTCCTAGTATTCTTTGTAAAAATATGTTTCTTTGCCTATCACCATAAATTCTAACACTCTTTCAATACTGTTTCCATGGGAAAACTTAGATGGAATTCTCTTTGGTTTGTCACTGACAGCATTGTTCTTGAGACATATTGTTTACTCCTCTCCCCCATGTACCTCAGAGGCTCACAACTCCATTAGCCTTGCAAAAAATATCCAAGAAGCTAATAACATCAACTGCAAATCAGTACATGAAAAGGAAATATTTTTAAATGTTATAAGGCAAATGAGGCAACATTAGCATGAATTTTATGTAAGAGATGAAGTGTGCAGCTGTAAGCACTGGCTGTGGTATTCATCACATCAATTATCCACTCTTACTGAGGGGAAGGGACTTCATTCTGATTGCCCACTCCACCTGCCATAAATACACTTATAATAAGTGAATCATTTTTGTCAATATTTAGAATCACTGCACAAGGTTTTACATCCCTTAAAAATATGAATTTATATGAAATACATAGAATTAACAAATTCATAAAGACAATAAAATAGTGCTTAGCAGGGCTGGGCTGGGGGAGTAAACTGGGGCATTAGTGTTAAATGAATACAGAGTTTCTGTTGAGATGATGAAAAAGTTTGGACAATTTGCGAGAAAACAGTAGTCACACAACATGGGTGTGCTCAGTGCTACAAAACTATACACTTAATTATGGTTAAAATGGTGCTGGGCACTGTGGCTAGTGCCTGTAAGCGGCTGGGGCTAGGGATCGAGGTTTGAGTCCCACCTGGGGACCGTAGCAAAACCTAGTTCCAAAAAAAAGCTGGGCATGGTGGCATGCACCTGTAATCCCAGCTACCTGGGAAGCTGAGACTGGGGATTGCTTGAGTTCATGGGCAAAAATAGCGAGACCTAGTCTCAAAAAAAATTATGGTTAAAATGGTAGATTTTATGTTGTACCTATTTCATCCCAAGTCACTGTAAAAATAGGGAAATATAAAGAATGAGACTACATGTAGAAAATAAGTTCAATAGCTAATAAAAGGAAATAAGAAAGGATAGGTTTTCAGGAAAGCAATAAAAACAAATGGTTAGGGCTATTAATTTCTTTGATGAGACTAAAGAAATAGAATCCTTACCAGGGAGTTTCTGGTATACTATACTAATCCCATGTTTCAACATTTAACTATTAACAGAGAGCAAATATTTGCTCTCCAAGAGAAAAAGATGAGATTTTAAATTTTGAGTTGATTACCGGAAACACTCTTTGTCTGGGAGGTAAGTATTAAATTATGAAATAATCTCCTCAAGGAAATTGTGAAAGTCATCTCCAAAATATTAAAAATTAAATCAGATAAAACATTAGACAGGCCTAATGTAGGAAATGACCCTGTTCTGGTTTTGGGAAGACAGACTAGAAGACTTATTGGGGCTTTTCTATTATTTATTTTATATATCCTGCCAAGAAATAAAACCTACATGCTCACTTTCTGCCCTAAGGTCTGATATTGCTGTTCAGAGTTCCTGAGAAAACAAATGTTTTATTAGAGGTTGGAGGCAGGGCTTGGGTCTATTTTGAGCATTAAGCTAGAAACCTGGGAATCCCTACATCACACAAAGCTAAGCAACATTCATACTCAGTTTGACTCGACCACATGGAAAGAGAGAAACAAATGCAAAACTAACTCCAAATCACATACAGTATTATGAGCCAGTTACCTCAATAAAAAATAAAATAAAATAGATACAAAGGAAAGTTCTTCAGAAACAGCTAAGCCAGCACTAAATTCTCCCTCAAAGGGGCTGGGAGGAGGGAGGGTGCATCTCTGACTGAGTTGGAGACTCTGAGTTGGTGACTTCTGCTTACAGTTTAGGTGAGATCTCAGTTCTTTTCCCCAAATAGGAGGGACCTGAGTCTGAAAACAGAATAAAGGAGGGGCAAGTGTTGGACCTGCTTCCACTATGTTATAACCACCACAAAACAAAAGCCCCAAAGCCACAGAGTTGAACAAGTTTTAACCTTGCCTATTAATTAAATCATCCCAACTGTGTAATCTGGATTCTAAAGAAAAAAATTCATAATTTCTCTCCTGGGGCATGCAACAAACAAAGAAGTACAAAAACTTAAAGGTGTGTGAAGACATCACCTCTTCCCCATTTGTTTCCCCCAAAATAAAAATTTTTACGAGGAGTGATAAGTGTCAGAAATGCAAAAATGTGTTTTATTTATATTCATATGTTCACCTCATTTAAAAGTGAGAAGATCTATGGAAGCCTGCAATCAAAAGCCTTTATAGGTATTCAGGGTAGCTATCAAGAAATACTATGACTAAAAAATAAAAATCTATCACAAAATCTTTCTGTAGAAAAGACAAATATTTCAGTTGGAAAGGAAATACTTTGAGAGATGTATTCAGACTAAATTAAAGGAGAGTAGGAATCTTAAATCTTAAATGTCACAAACATGAAATGAAAAAGTTGATATTTATGAAAGACAAAAGGAGGCAATTAGAAGGAATGTCAAAGAAAAATAATGATGAAGAAAAATATGTTGAAACGTAGATGTCAAAAACCCTGAGAATATCTCATTAGGCCTCAGCAAGTTATGAATGAAAGAGTGCATACTATATATTCATTACCATTCATTGGTCTTCTCTTTTTTGTTCCAGGCAACGATAGGTGTTGAGGATAAAGCAAGAGTGGGATAGACACAGTTCCTACAAGTTGGGTGTGGCATACATAACCGAAAAGTCACAGGAATATCTAACCATAAAAAGAGAAGTGCTGCGATGCAAAAAAGAGGTTAAGAAAAGAAAATGTGATAGAGTGAACTAATCTAGCCTGGGAACGGGGGAGGATTTCTTCACTTGGGGTGTTTGCATTGTGTGTCTTACCCTGAGCTTCCCTCAAAGCAGACCGTAAGACAAGGATTTGGCACAAGGGACTTATTTTAAGAGTTGATTCCCGAAAGCTCTGTGAATGAGTAGGGAAATGAGTCAGGGAAGGAGGAAAACCAATTAAGATAATTAATGAGCCAATTACCCCTGTGAATAGCAGGTTCAGCTATGCTAGAGACTCTTTCAGAGACTTTATGAATGTCCCTCTAAAGGGGTATGAGGCTGAGACCTTTATCTATCAACATCCATCTCTCTTTGGTTAAATGTTAAATTCTTAGCACTTGCAGCCTCCTCCTCAGGCAGAGGGACATATCATGCTAACATGGACATGTAAGCCAGTGGTTCTCAAGTAATCAGAATCAATAGAGAATCTGATAAAATACAGATCACAGGACTCCACCCGAGGGTTTCTCATTCAGAGGGTCTGGGGTTGGGCAGGAGAACGAATTTCTAACAAATCCCCAGGTAATGTTACTGGTTCAGGGACTATACTTGGAGAAGCACTGTTCTAGACCACCTATGGGGCAGAGTAGGAACAGTATCTACCACATACCAACAGCAATAGGACTTGGTGATAAACTAAGAGGAAAGATGTGAAAAAAAAAATGTATCCTAAATGTATCTGACCTGTGTAGTTAAATTAAAAGTAAAGACTTTGGGTTCAGATGTGTCTGTTGAGCATGAAGTTCATGTGGGACATCTAAGTACTGGCCTGGAATAAGCAATGAGGTGAACTACATTGGCACTCAGAGAAAATTCAGTGAGAGAAAGAATGACTACAGATATGAAAAGAGACAGGTGTCTATGGCCATACCACCCTGAACGCTCCTGATCTTGGAAGCTAAGCAGGGTCGGGCCTGGTTAGTACTTGGATGGGAGATATGAAAAGAGGTCACAAACAGGACCCATATTTCCATGTTCAATTTTGAGACTGGCTAGAGAAGAAGAAGGCAGCAAGGGACACTGAAAAATATATATTTTTTTTCTTTAGGATAGAGAGGTAGGAGAAAAACAGAGATGGCAATTTCCAGATACCAAGAGAAATGCATGCTCAGAAAGAAAGCAAAACAGCATCTAATGCTTCTGGATAGGAAAAGAATGGGATAGAAAACAATTTGTTTTGAAACAGGGAGGTCCCTCGTGATGTAGAAAAAATATTATCACTGGAATGTTGGAAACAGACCAATTTGGGGATGAGTTAAAAAATAATATAGAGGTCCTTTTGGACAGCTCAGACCCTTGGAGAAGAACTCCAGTACACCCTTTCCCCGGTTAGGTCATTGGCAGAAGGTGGGGGAGGATAGAGTGAGTCCTATGCCACTGGGGTGTCAGGGTCTCAGGTCCAGGGGTCATAGGCTAGGGAAGCCAACCTCTGCCTCCATGTGGGCAGGGGGTGGGGATGGGTACCTCTGCCAGTGTGCAGGCTGCCAGGGTGTTCCACCTCTGGTGTACTCTAACCTCAATCAGACCTGTACTAGGAATGAATAAAACAGTCCCTCCAGCTGCAGATATAGTGGAGAGTAAAGGAAGCAGTAACAACCCTGATACTTACCACCTGGGTAGGACAAGCAACGTATTAGGAACCACTGAGACAAGAACGTGAGACCAGCGATTGAGGTGACCTGTCACAGATTTCTACATGCATTATCTCTGGGGCTGGGGAACCAAATCCCTGGTCCACAGTTTTGTGCAACATAAGTGAAATTCCCTCCTTTACCAATCAATGGGGGAAGATGCCACAGAGATGTGGCTGTAGCCCCAGGGCTGAACTGCTAACCCAAGAAAGGAAAGGATCTGAACCAACCACCTGGGGAATTCTGTCCCCAGAAGCGAAGGCCTCCACTCCCAGTGGCTGGGAGTTGGGCTCCCAAATCAAGGTATCAGAACTATACAGTACACAAGCAGCACCACGTGATAGACGCCAAAAAGGATCCTGGAGATCTGCGCCAGAAAGGATCCTGGAGATCTGCACCATGCATTTGCCCTACAACAAGTTCCTGACGTGCTCATCCTGACTATCCACCTCAGTTACTCCTGGAGATCCGAGCAGCCTGATCTTTTTTTTGTCCAGGAGTGCAAGTCCACACCCAGGAAAAAAGGACATTGTTCAAGAAAGAAAGAGAAGACCAGTGGGGCAAACATGGGCCGTGACTTGAAACACGAGGAGTTGGAGTGACCAGAAGAGGGAAGGGAGAAGTGGGAGTAAGGAGAGGGAATAGGGGTACAATATGTAAGGGAGGGCATACCTAATGAATAAAACAACCACACAAATGTGACCAACATTATATGAAAATTACAAAATAAGGCCGGACACGGTGGCTCGTACTTGTAAGCTTCAGCCTATGAAGCGGCCGGGGCCAGGGAATCACGGTTCGAGTCCCGCCTGGGGCCCTCTGTGAGACCTAGTTCCAAAAAATAGCTGGGCGTGGTGGTGCGCGCCTGTAATCCCAGCTACCTGGGAAGCTGAGGCTGGGGATTGCTTGAGTCTGTGGTACCCCAGGCAACGAGTGCCTGCGGTTCCACAGGCAAAAATAGCAAGACACAGTTTCAAAAAAAAAGAAAATTACAAAATAAAAATTTTTTAAATGTATATAGAATTGAGAAAGAAGAGATGTTATAGATGAAACCTCATTTGAGTGGTTTTTGTGTTCAAGGGAATCATTGCAATAAAGGGGTTGTGGAGGAGGCTTATGATCAAGAGACCTTTTTCTTTCTTTCTACCATCGAGATAGTAGTCTTCAAATAGTGACGGTAATAACCTGGTGGCAGGGGAAGAATGAAATGAAACAGGATGATTTTTCTAATGTGGGAACGAGGTAATGCCTCCAAGAGTGAGACCTAAAGAGAAGAAATGAAGATTTTATCTTTCAACAGGTGCACGAACACCCTCACCATTTTGCTTACCAAATCCTTAATCATTTGTTGCATTTAGTTCGAGGAAAGATTTGCAATGACACCTCCCAGGCACCAGATGGTGATATTCAGCTACACTCAACTCTCTCACCTGAGAGCACCTTTTTAGGAGCAAGAAAATAAAAAGCACTTCTGTGCTTCTAGGCTCCACTAAATTTGGCCCCAGAGCAATGGGATTGTAGGTGATTTTCTGATTTGGCTCTTTAAGTGGAACTGCAACTTCTGGCTTGAGAAGAATAGAGGGTTTATGCTATTGCACACAAAGCACAAAGGAAGGGGATCACTTCTCAGAATGGGGGTTGGGAATCATGAATTTACCTGCCACCAAAACCGGGGAGGAATCAGATAATAAATATCACTGCAAATCAGGGAGTAGCCTCGAGTGTTCATTAACAAGGAAATGCTGATCAAGTCCTAGTTTCTGCCGTGCTGTAGGAATTGGCTGCATGAAAGCAGCTGTGGGGCTTGGCCTTCTTGGCCGCCGGTGGCCTTCTAGTGACATACAAGTGGTGGCCAAATCTGTCTGCAGGCCAGCTGACCCCAGCAGCACCTCTGGGCCGTCACCGCTGGTTCTCCCTCATGGGCCTCTGAATCTGCACTAGTTGTACTGAAATAATCTCTCGATCACATCCTTCCTTCCTTACATCCCAGCCCCCAGCTGACCTCTTGGGAGGGCCTCTATCTGAGTAGCACAATAACCAGTCAACTCCACCCTCTTCTTGACTAATAGTAATAGTATTTATTTAACTGTGTTCATGCACTGATTTACTGTATCCTGCTCTGCCTCGGGTTCTTGGGAGGATTTAATCTCCCAATAATCCATTCCTATCCTTGCACACTGGTGTCAAATAGATACGTATTTCCCCTTTCCCTCTGTATTTTTGGAGTTATCCCAGAACATCCCTGAGGGAATCTTGGTTTTAGTTTTAAACAACTATTTTCCTCTTCTATTTTCTGTAGTCTTTACGCATATTAAGGTCTCCTTTGCTTTGCAAAACCATCTTGACTTGTGCTGTACCTCCAAATTACCATCTTATTTCACCCTTCCCTTGTGGAGTAGGCTTCCTTTTTTTCTTCTTTCACTCTTTGGAAGGTGTCCACAGTGGCTACAAATACTTCCTCTGCAGGTGAACACTGATCTTCGCCTGTCCTCATCTCATCTCTTTCAATCACTGTCTGTTCTACTGGGCCTCTGTGCACCACTTGATACTGCTAGCTATACTTCCCTTCTGGAAATGCTTACTTTTGGGGTTTTCTTTCTCTATTGGTTTGCCTGACACTAAACTAACCTGATTCTTTTCATGCCTCTGATTTCTTCTCTGTTGCCTCAGATGACTTCTACCTTTGGGGAGCAGAGGCTCTGGTCTCATTGGGAGGTTGAGTATTCCATGAGGCTTGGCTTTATGCTAACAATTCCTCTGTGTGATCTGCCCTTCTGATGAGATTACCAGGCTTATTTTTCTAATTGCCCTCTAAGTGTTTCCACTGGGATAGATAGTTTTCACCTCAAGTTCAATATTTCTTTTCAAAAACATCTCATCTTTTCCTTAATCCTGAATCTAGCTCTTCCCAACTTCTGTTTCCCAGTTCAGTAAGACTACTGTTTTCCCCCAGTCAACCAAATGCAAATCTTTAAAGCATTCATGATCTTCCTTTTACAAAACTAGATTATAATTCTAGTTCTTTCATAGCAGCTGTGTGGTTTAGGACAGATAATCAATCTAGCTATCAGTTTACTCATGTTAAGAAAGGATAACAAACACAGCATTGTTGTAAGGAACATTTAAAGTGTCCTCCATCATACTTAGAAATCAAAAAGTCAAATTTTTGATAACAATTATTATTGAAATTTCATTACATACTTATTACTTGCCTGAATGGTCAAAGACTTTTTCTTACATCTAAATTATGATCAGCTTTGAAATCAATCTTCCGTAATCAAGAAGATTCTAGTGCCCAGTACTTTCAACCCAGCATGCATATCTTTACCCAACTAACTGCTTTTGATTATGGCTTTCATGATGTTTCATATTGGGTCCTAACTTTTTAAAGAATTCAGTCTTCTATCTCAGTGTCTAGACTGGTGTCCCTAATCTGGCCTCTCTCTACACCTATTCTCCTCAGGGCATCTCTTCAGCATTCCTTCCCTTTTCTCTCTGACTTTTGAGCACACCAGACTCACTTTCTCCCCAGGATTTCCAGCTCTGCTCCTCTCAATAATCTTAACTGTCTAGTCCTTCTGATCTGCTTAGATTTAGCTTTTACATAAACATTCTTTGACTTGATGGATGACCTTTCAGAGATGAGATTCTCACAGTCTGTACTTCACTATTCAATCTGTAGGCTAATAGCTAATAGTTTTCCTCCCTCTTGTGTTTTTTTTTTAAGAAATCATTAAAAAATACTTACATAGAAATATTTATAATAGCCAAAACATGGTATTAGGAGGAGGAATTGTCCCCTTACCCATTTTGATTCTTTTCATTGATCTAATAATTGAATGGACACAAAACAAATTAACAGGAAGAAAAAAAATCAGTTTCATATGTTTGGAGGTCTTAGGAATATGGGACTTGCAAAATGAACAAAGTAGTCAGTTATATATTCCTTTTAGGAAAAAAACTGCAAATTTATGAATAACTGACAGGATAAAAAAAACTTTAGGTTTGAATAATAATTAGCATGGAACTAAGCAGTTTGTATATATAGTCTCCTCATCCCTATAATTCCCTCACTGGCTATAAGCATGTCTTGCTAGCTCCTGGTATAAAAGGATAGTAACTTTCCAGATTTCCAGAAAAGGGTCAGAGGAGGGTCAGATGAGTGCCCTCCTCCACCTTCTACTTCTCAAGCACTTTAATTACAAATAATCACTACATCACTTTGGCAAGTTTTGGAGTACCCGGCACAGAGATGGAACAATGGAAACAATGTATCTTTCCAGCGAGGAAATAAACAGAATATGCCTATATTTTTGTTGTTTCTCACCATTTAGCTATTATGACTATTCGTAAGTATATATTCTGAGTATATAATATATACTATATTCATAAGTATGTAAGTATATATGAATATTCATAAGTATATATTCTGAGGACATGTTTCAATATATAGAGAAAATAGAATATATTAATGGTAACTGCATGTTTAACATTCCAAGAAACTGTCAAATTGTTTTTCAGTTGATCATTTTGCATTTCTACCAGCAATGTATAATGGTTGCAATTTAGCTACATCTTGAAAATATGTGTTATTGCCATCTTTTTTTTTTTCTTTTCTTTTCTTTTTTTCTTTTTTTTTTTGAGACTAGGTAGGTCTTGCTATTTTTGCCTGTGGAATCACAGGCTCACATTGCCCAATTTCCCAGACTCAAGCAATCCCCAGCCACCGCTTCCCAGGTAGCTGGGATTACAGGCATGTGCCACCATGCCCAGGTCTCGGTCTCGCTGCGTGCCCCCGGCGGGACTCAAACCATGATCCCTGGCCCCAGTCGTGGCTTCCTAGGCTTCCACTTACAGGCATGCGCCCCCATGTCTGGCCTGCCATCTTTTTCTATTGTAGTCATTCTAGTGAAGTATTAGCTCATTGTGAAGTATTAGCTCGTTGTGATTTAATTTGCATTTCTGGATGCCTAATTATGTTTAGCATCTTATGTACTTATTGATCATTTGTGTATATATATATATATATATTTTTAAACTCTCTATTCAGACCAAACTGCCCATTTTCTTTTGGGTTATTTACCTCCTTGCTGTGAAGTTAATAGCTATATATGTCCTAGACAAGAGTATCCTAAGAAATATATGATTTGCAAATATTTCTCCCACTTTGTGCATTTTATTCATATTTTGATGCCATCCTTAAAAAAAATAAGCATTTTTTCCTATCAATAAAATTCAATTTAGCTGTTCCTTCCTCATTTTTGCTTTAATGTCTTAATTTAAGAAGCCATTGCCTGATACAGGTCACAAAGACTTATTCCCATGTTTTCTAAGAATTTTTTCTTTAAAATTTTATACCTTTTGATCTTACATTTAGGTTTATGGTTCATTTTGAGTTAACGATATGATGTAAGGCAGGGATCTAAATTCATTTTGCATGTGAATACTTTTTCTGATGTTTTAAACCTACCCCTCCTGGATTAGATAAACATTGTCTCCAATATCTTGACACTTGTTATATATGTTTACATCTCAGTTTCATGGCCTGGACTGTGCTAAGTACACAATTAAGTACCTTGTTTATATGAATGTACGTGTGAACAATTTTGTCAGGGGCACAATATTTCAAAAGATGACCTCATGGTCAAACTTAAAGCAAAGGAAACATTTTTGAAAAGCCTCATTCAGCATAATTTTCTTTTTTAAAAAAAATTTGTAACCTAGAGCAGTAAGTGTAGCATTTTCCACTTGAAATAGCGATTTAATTGTTATCTGAGAGCCCTACCTGAAAACAAGTCTTCCTTGTTTGAGTTTTCCTGTCCCTTGCCGTTTATAATGATTGTCCACTTATATCAAAAAGTAGCACCTGCGACCCTCAATCCCATTCATAGTTCACACCCTGAAGCTCCATTATTTCTATCTCCTTAGAAACTTTACTTGTATGGCCCATTTTTTACAACCCTCAAAACAGAATTCTCAACTGGCATTTGACAGGAGTAATCCATTACATTTCATTTTGCTGGCCTCAGCAGGCATTTTAAAGTTTCTCCCTCCCAGGCAAACTTACACATTCACACTTTTTATCTATCTATCTATCTATCTATCTATCTATCTATCTATCTATCTATCTATCTATCTATCTATCTATCTATCTATCTATCTATCATCTATCTATCTATCTATCTATCTATCTATCTATCTATCTATCTATCTATCTATCTATCTATCCATCCATCTATCTACCTATCTATTTTTTGAGACTAGGTCTCACTATTTTTGCCCATGAAACCGCAGGCGCACATTGCCTAAGGTACCACAGACTCAAGCAATCCCCAGCCTCAGCTTCCCAAGTAGCTGGGATTACAGACATGCACCACCACGCCCAGCTATTTTTTGGGACTAGGTCTCAATGTGTTGCCCCGAGCAGGACCCGAACTACAATCCCTAGCCCCGGCCACTTCATAGGCTGAAGCTTACAGGCACGAGCCACCGTGCCTGGCTTCACACTTTTATTATCACACAAACTTTTATTATTTTCTCCTCCCAATATCTTTCTTTTCAAACTCAGTGACTATATTTTATATTAATCTTTTAGAAATATAAAAATAGTGTAGGTAGTCTCAGAGAAAAAGCTGAAGCCAACCAGAGTATTATCCAGCCTGAGGGCTGTATTTGACGGCAGATCTGTGAGGTATCATTTGGTCTAAATCTAAGTCCATGACTTGGTACCTTATTTGGATATTGCTGCTTTCAATGCTCAAGCTGTTCTTCCAAACATTGGAGTTCTCGCTCACTTTTCAGCATGATGTAAGCACCACAAGGATTGCATTGTTTTAGAGGTTTTAGTGGGGGATTTTCAGATAAAATTCCACATTTGAATATACGGGAAAATATTAGGTGGAAATAAATATTTAAGAAATGGAATTGAAGGACTCAATAAGCTAGGAAAAATCCCAGTTTAAGAGACTTCAATCTGACTCCTTTTAATCTTCAAAGCAAGGCAACAGCTTGAAATACTCCAGAAGAGGGTTTGTACCCTCCCTAATCCAATTATTCCTTCAATGGGTCACACTGCCTTCCTGTGCTCAAATATAAACTGCTGCTTTTCTAAAGCTAGCTGTCTCTAATAAACTAATAATGAAGTTATTTCAAATGTTAAGTGGAGTTATTACTTGTGATATTCCAGTGTTCTCTCCTTTTTCTGTAAAGGTAGGAAACATAAAAGTGAGCAGTAGTAGGCACTATGGTGAACTTCAGAAAGCAACTAACTGGAAAGCAAGCTAAGAACTAGAATGAGAGGGTTTCCAAGACATGTCAGTTGGCTTTTACAAACATATCTGAATGAAAGGGGATATTTGGAAAGGATATTGGTATTTTTGGTTCTATAAAGACATATTTGAGAAGCCATAGCTATTCAGAGCTCCTTTGGAGAACTTTTGAAGGCCATTAAGGTACTATTAATAGTCTGATCATTTCATTTTAAATCTCTCGCTCCACCTCCCTCCTTTTAATTTGTTTTATCTATAATATATGCTATATTATAGTTTATACATCTTTACATGCTATAAATATTTTTGGAATAAAGTGTGGAAATAAACACTAAAATTTAAAACTGGGGCTTTTTACCCAATGTAAGGTGAGTTGGTCAAGCTTTTTCCCTCTATTAGCCTGTTTAACCAGCATCAGGGATATTGTATCTTTCCCAAGATTGTGAGGCTCTACCCTGCCCTGCCCTGCCCTGCCCTGCCCTGCCCTGCCTGGCATGTGCACTGCTAGAACCAATCAGCAACCTATGCACATCGGTGAGCCTGAGCCCCTACAAGTGGTGACTAGGGTGGGACAGTTCAATGTGGAAAAGACAGACAGGTGGCATAGAAGGCAGGGCAACTCAACAAAGACAGTTGGTGTAGGGGGCAGGATGACTCAATGGGAAGACACACCAAGTGGTGCAGATGGCAGGACCATTTGACACAGACACCCAACAATGAGATTTTGCTATGGGCTAGGACTGCTTAGGAAACATTTCTGTTGACTTGGTGCTCACTTGTTTACTCCAGACTATTTGTAAATTTTTGGACAGCACAAGCAATACAAAGTTTCAGCTCTCAAAGAATTAATGCTTCACTTGGGGATATTAAAAAATCAAAAGGAAACCTTGAAAATATGGCCCAGGAGTTCAGTAGAACTGCTCTATCAAGTGTGATTATCATTGGGAATATAAAAGTACAAAGAAATTAAAATAATGGATGCATTTCAAGGTGGTGACAGAAAAATCCTGAACACAAAGTGTTCTTCTGTTTCATAAAAAATAAAAACAAAAAACCTCCCAAGAATTCAGTACCCAGGTAGCTTCTTAATGTTTTGATGTATTTCCTGCTAGCCTTTCTCCTCTGTATCTTATTTTACAGTTGCATGTAAAGGTATTATTTTCCTCTAATTTTATTTAAAAAGCTCTATTTTATTAAAAACATTTTCTGCATATTTTCCACATCATAATTTACATAAATATTCTCTCCTCTCTGGACGTTCTATTGCTTCCAAGTGAATTTTTTGAAACCTCCAAGAGTGGAAATAATTGGAGAGTAGGGAGACTAGAGATGTGAGGCATCAATTTCTCCATGATGACTGGCTGAAAATACTGTAGCGGTTTTCCCTATTTTGTGTGCCAAACCTCTGGCATCTGACTAAAATTCGTTGCTTTCCTTTTACTCCTTTATGGGTTCCCCCTTTTCTTGAGGCCTCTCACCCCGTTTCCCCATTGTGTTGTTAAACCAAGGCTTATTTGCCAGGTGGGTTCCTCTTGCAAGTGTTGGTGAGAGGGTTTTAGGAAAAGTTGAAGAATTGTAACACTCGGATCTTCCCTGGGACCTGGCATCTTGTTCGAGACTTCTCACCAAAATGTTTGAGGCAGGCAGTTGCCAGCGAGGCATTTTCTCCGGCTCGCGGTTTCTGAGCAGCCCCCCTCCAAGAGTGCAAACCGTAGATGGGGAAAGTGGGAATTAAAGTGCGAAGCAAGAGACCGGTCTCCCATCATTCGTCAATCCCCACAGGTCAAAGTCCTCTACTTCTTCCCTGAATCTCGCGGGCAACGATCCAGAGCAATTAAAATTTCCTCAGGGTGTGGCTCGGGTAGGGTGGAGGATGCACATCCATCTAGAATCAGTAGTAGACTGTTAGTTCTAAGCTACGTATAAAAATATTCAACTAGGTACAAAAATCCTGGAGAATTTTGAAGTAAAATTTTTTATACCGATTCCCACCCTCCCCC